>JASCZI010271890.1:51794-73720 GCA_036250425.1 Stylosanthes scabra
GATCTCAATGGTAGCACTTTCAATTTGGATCTCCATCTATGAATGGTTCTACATTCCAATGACAAAGAGAATTACCAAAAGGGCTACTCGGTTAAGAATGAGTCTAAGAATCAGAATTGGGATTATTCTGTCCATATTGTGCATGCTTGTGGCCGCGATCGTCGAGCAGAAGCGCCGCGACTCAGCTTTGAGAGCAAACTTGTTTGTTTCGCCGATGAGCTTCACAGTCCTTCTGCCACAGTTTGCGCTGTCAGGACTCAACGAAGCCTTCGCTGCCGTGTCCATAATGGAATTCTTCACATTGGAGATGCCTGAGAGCATGAGGACTGTGGCTGGTGCTGTTTTCTTTCTGAGCCTGTCAATTGCAAACTACTTAGGATCATTGATTGTGAACATTGTCCATAAAGCAACATCACATGGTAGGAGAAATTCATGGCTTGGTGGACATGATTTGAATCAGAATAAGCTTGATTACTACTATTATCTCATTGCTGCACTTGGTGTTTTGAATTTTCTTTACTTCAATTTCTTTGCCAGCCATTTCTTGGGTACAAAACCTAGCAAGGATACAAAAAAGATGCAACCAAAGAATTCAATACCAAGCCAACAGAATGGAGAATCATCTCAAGAGATGGTATTTGACATAGCAATTGATCCAAGATGAAAGGGGGAAATTGATCATACTAATTTATTACAACTAACTTACTTTATTGTTGTTTAGTGTAGGTATGGTTGTGACAATCCATTTTTGTCTTGAACACTGTATTTTGCTAGGTAGGTGTGGTATATTCCAGATCATAATTTAGATTTAGATATCAGTTGTGAAGAACTATAATTTCTAATACAATTTTTTTCCCTCTAGGATAGTGAAGTTTTCGTGCCAGCAGAACTTTTAGGGTGCTTTTTGTTTTTGGTTTGTACTTTTATTTTTTTTTTTATATTTTCAAGATTTTGCAAAAAAAAATAAAATAGAAAATAAGATTTTGTCAGCATGTTAGTGCAGATTGAAGAGATGATTGTAAATTAAAGAAAGAAGTATTGCTTAGGTTTGAAAAATTCTATTCAATTCTGACCCGTAAGTAGATGTTGCATGGCAGAGTTTGGGAATGAATAACTTGCATGCAAAAATCTAATATAAAACCAAGTCACTCTCCAACTGACTAATTTTGTGCACCACTAAATGTATTAGATGAGATGCACAATAATGATCAGTGTGAACGAATCAAATAGATGTGACATTTACAGACGCATTTTTTTTCATATATTTTGTCATTTTTCGGCAGACTTATCTACAGACATAACCCCCTCGGAGGGGGAAAATTGAAGAAAATTGAGTGTGAAATTCAAATTTTGGAAAAAAATATATTTTTTTTTGGTGTCTGGAAAAAAAAAATATATATATATATATATCAAAAATATTATTATTGAATTTATAATTTTTATGGTAGACAAGTTGTATTATTTTAACTCAACCATTATTAAAGCATTATTTTATCATTTTATAAATTTTTATTTTAAAAGAGTTTAATTCTAAACTTTTAATTTCATTTTTTAAGTTTTACAAAATTTACAGATGTGAAACAACAAGTAAATTTTTTTTTTGGTTAAGAGACTGCATAAGAAAACAGAAAATGTTGAAGTATTTTAGAAATATTTAGTTTTTAATATTTTTAGTCATTAATTTTAATTAAAAAATATATAATAAAATTAATAGCTAAAATTATTGGAACTCGAGTAAGTCTTGTTATGAATTATTATCTCCATTATTTTTGTGACATGAAGTTGCGTTTGCACTTTGAAGAGCATGATAATGATAATAAAAAACATGAGCTAAGTAGCAGAACTAATCATAGTAATAGAGATGGAGATGGATGAATAATGAATGAGTGATTAGAGGAATTGTAATTAGTGCCACTGACACATCAAAGCCTCCAAGTTTGAACGTTGAGTCCTCCCTTCACACATACACACAATACAAGTTAGTATCAAAGTTGCTGTTGAATTGCGTATACTTATTTATCGGCACACCTCGGATAAAGATAGATACTCCTACACATATGAATAGTCTACTACGTACCCGTCTTATTAAGGCAACCTTTATTTGTCTTCTTCTCCATAATTTAAACTGCCATTTGATTCATCAACTTTGGTTTTCATACATGCTGTGATAATAATAAAGATTTATATATCATGTGGTCTTACGGCGCATATTAAAGTTATAAATTAATTTTTTTTTTAAATATAAAAAATTTAAGTTTTTTAATATATTTATTTTATATTCATTAAATATAAATATTATTATTATTATTATTATTTGAGGAATTACTAAATGAGCTTTCAAAATTTTTAAAGTCTAAAGTTACAAAATACACAGAGAAAAGGTCTTCGATGTATACATTTGTTTGATAATATAATTCCCTTTTTATAAAACACACAATGTAAATTGAAAGAATTATTTTTAAATTTTTATAATTTTTAAGAGGCTATTTTATTTTTTATGTCCAGTAAAAATGTATAACCAAAAACTGTATCGTTTAGCAGAAATAAATATTAGAGACTATTTTGAGTATTTTAAAATCTGTAGACTAAAGTATTTAATTTTAAAAATTTTTAAAACTGATTTTTTTTGTGTCTCTCTCTCTCTAAGAACTGATTTATTTGGATTATTATTATTATTATTATTAAAGCAAGATCACAAGTCAAAATAAACGAGGCCCTTAGTCAACACCTTGTTGCATCATCTATGTGCTCAGGTTGTGAAAATAAAATGTGAACGAGTTTTAATTTAGTTTTTAATGTTTAAATGATTTATTTTGTTTTAAATATCTTATTTCGTCCTTTTTTTAATTAATTGTAAAATTAAGACTTGAGCATAAAAAAAAATCGCACTAACAAACAAAATATAAAGAGTTCTTGTGTTTATAAACAATCTCCCATTCCGTAATTTTAAGATTTGCAAGTAGATGCAAATACAACAAGGCAACTTGGATTTTCAGTAATCCATGCATTTCCTTTATTTAGACCAACATTTTTAATACTTAGCTGCCTCTAATTATCAAAAACACTAAATATGGCGGTAAGTTAAGCTAGTTGCATTTGGAACTTGTTATTAGGATATTCTCCAATTGGATCTAATCTAATTATCTCACTTTCACACACAAAAAAAATGCACAATTGAATGTATTAGGAACTCCAAATAAAAGACATGCATGCATACATTTCCTTTAGAAAAATATAGAATCAGCCACACATCTTGGAAGTTAAGACAAGTATATCACTTTTAATTTATCTATCACATCTTTTTATATGCACATGCAATCAACATTATCATTGTATCTTTGCAGTGAACCTCTGTACATTTTTATATTGGTACATCTCATTATAAATATTAATCAGTATTTTATATATTTATTATATTATTAGAGTTTAAAATTTAGTATTTAGAGTATAGCTTAGCCAATAATATATTTTTTAGAAAAATAAGTAAGTTGATCCAAAATTATAAATTTTGTTGATATTAAAGCTTATTTTTTTACATATATTTAATATAAAGGGGAAAAAGGAAAGAGTTTTCTATGTAAGTCTCTTTACTCATTTTGATTTTTGATGGCCTTTTTTGTTTTTTTTATATTAGAAGCAACAACTCATATGAAACAATATTTTCTTTCTTACTAAAGATCCTCAAATTTGGTCAGGACATGTGGTTTTGACAAATAAACATGTATATTAATTATTGAAATCGAAATGAGAAGGATAGGACAATTATTGTTTATTACACAAGTAGTATATATATGTCACGTACGAGTGAGTGAAGTGTTTATAGGATTTGAGTCATTCCATGGAAGTTTAAAGTGAAATAATAAACATTCAAATTCAATCATTGTCAAATTAAACAAGCTAATATATCTAATAATTTTGGTTATAATAAGAAGAAGCGTGTGAGATTGCATGTTTCAACCACTCGTTTTATTTGACTTCAAGTCCAATATGCATGCACTAGCCAGGCCACTAGCTAGGGTTATTTTCGGCATTCTATATGATATTATTTTTTTTGTATTTTTGCATATCAAGCAAATTTATTAATCTTACCCTATCGAGTTTTACTAAAGAGTCTATCAACATTAACCAAATTATTTTTTAAATTCTGAATAACTCTAAATTTTAGATTTTATATTCTAAACCCTAATTTTTTTAAAATAAATTTCGAATAAAGAAAAATAGTCGACTAATTTTAACTAATTAAAAGTTCTTTTTTATATTTTTTCTATCATATCTCATTTAATGATAAAAAGTGGAATCGTTATAAAAATTAACTGAGAAAAATATCTCTTTTTTTATATCTTTTCTCTTATATAATTTTTTCTTTAAAAAAATATTTTAAATATCGCCGAATCTAAGTTTGTCTGGATATATTGAAAACTTACGTTAATTAGTAAAACTTTACCCTTTGACTTAATTTTTTTTTAATGCTATGAAGGAAGAGAAATTTATTTTTAAGAAAAAGTGTAAATTATTTATCGAAATTATTGTAGTTAAATACAGGGTGAGAGTGTGAGACCCACGATGAGAAGATGAGAACAGTGAGGTCCTCTCAAATTTTATCCTCCATGCTCCTCTTTTTTCATCACTGATGAATAATAATTGACTCCAAAATTTTTCAAAATAACAGCCTATTCTTTTTTGAAATTTAATTTTTTGATGCACATGTAAAGTAATTTCACACGAGTACTTAATTATATTACGTCACGTTAGTAAAATTAACTTTATTATTTATTATTCCGTAATTAATCATCTAAAATAACGGATGTAATTATATGACTGTTTTATATATCTTTTAACCTAAAAAATATTATGTAAACTGATAAAAAAAATTAAAACAAAAAAAAAATTAAGAAAATACTCAGCTTCGCATCCTTTAAATTCATAAGAAGCTCCTGAGAGAATAAATTAAAGACTTCATGTGTGAAGATTACATATAAATTATAATAGCTTGTTGTAATGTTTAGATCTCTCTCCATCACTTGAGAGCTTCTGTACTCATTCTTCTTTGGCTTGCTTAAGTAGAAAAAACCATATTCAGAGACCATGGAAGAAAAAAATGAGAGAAAAAGCATAGAAAACAATGAGAAAAGTGTTGTTATTACAAATGAAGATGAGTCTAATAATAATAATAAGATTATATACAGAGGATGGAAAGTGATGCCCTTCATCATTGGTAAGATTATACACTCTCTCCTTTTGGTGACTCAGATCATCATATTCATATCTAAATAATTGAATGAAATTCATGCAGGAAATGAAACCTTTGAGAAGCTGGGAACAATTGGAACCTTAGCAAACCTGCTAGTGTATCTTACTACAGTGTTCAACTTGGATAATATCACTGCTACAAACATCATCAACATCTTCAATGGCAGTGCAAGTTTATCAACCTTGTTTGGAGCTTTTCTCTGTGACACATATTTTGGCAGATTCAGGACTCTTGGATTCTGCACTGTTGCCTCCTTTCTGGTATTAAATCTATTAATCTTATATTATATTCACTAAATTATATTAATTTGGGTCAGTCTAATAGTTAGCTTACCAATTCGCTTAAACAAGTATCGATGGTTCGAATTCACTTTGTGCATACAACAACCCATTGATCAGCAGCAAAACCTTTAATAGAGCTCAAATCCACGGCAGATTAGTCTTTTGTCTGTCGGGCTAAGGGATATCGTGGGAGACCAAAATCATATGTTATACATAATTCAATTAAGTATCTTACTTTGGAAATCACTTTATTCCCTAAAATCATTAATGAAGATCACCACAAGTTTATATGTCAAGAAACCATACCAAAAATGAAATTAAATATCTAATTAGACAGATTTTGATAGTAATTAATGAAGAATATATAAATTTCAATTTGAATTTTACATTTACCTCTTGTTTGTATCTCCAAATAGGGCTTGCTTACTATACAATTAACAGCAGCTATCAAGAGCATGCATCCACCACAGTGTGGAAACTCTAGCACCACATGTGAAGGACCAAACGCCGGCCAGATGACTTTTCTACTGGCCGGATTCGCGCTCCTGATCGTTGGAGCTGCAGGGATAAGGCCATGTAACTTAGCATTCGGAGCAGATCAATTCAATCCAAAGACAGAGTCAGGAAAGAAAGGAATCAACAGCTTCTTCAATTGGTACTTCTTCACATTCACATTTGCACAGATGGTGTCTCTTTCATTGATTGTGTATATTCAGTCCAATGTGAGCTGGGCTATAGGGCTTGGAATCCCTGCTGGTTTGATGCTGTTTTCGTGCGTCGTTTATTACTTGGGAAGCAAGTCATATGTGAAGGTTAAAGCAACTGGTAGCCCTGTAACTAGCATTGTTCAAGTGGTGGTTGTTTCTTTCAAGAAAAGGAAATCGAATTTGCCTGAACAAGATCCATTGCTTTCACTTTTTGACTACATGCCTCCACACTCCATCAATTCCAAGCTTCCTCACACATCTCAGTTCAGGTAACCTACCTTCTTTAAACATAAAGTGTTAGATTTGTGTAGTCACCATAACTTTGTTATGTTGGTAGAGTTTGGTTTTGAGCACTGAGACTGGGGTACTGTGACTCAATATTAATATTGTGTTTAGTGGACGGAGATTGGAACTAAAATTTCAATCTTAGTCCCCAAAATTCTAATATTTTCAGTATCTCCAGATAGTGAGAAAACTTTAATAACTTTTTTTTTACTCAAATATCCTCACTCAACATTATAGTTTTCAATATTAGTCTTTGTTCTTCGTCAATTGACTTAATTCGATCTCTATCTCACAGTATCTATCTTTTAATAAATTTTAAACAGAACACAATAACAAACTTAATTCAGTCTCAGTCTCTCTGTCTCAATCTCAATCTCAATCTCAGTCTCTCTTCCAAACGCAAAGTGATTTGTTCTGAAATGTTGAGATCAACAGGTTCCTTGACAAAGCTGCAATTGTAACACCACAAGATCAAATAAACCAAGATGGGTCTGCATCTGATCCTTGGAACCTTTGCAGCATACAGCAAGTGGAAGAACTGAAATGCTTGCTAAGAGTGATCCCAATTTGGCTTTCAGGCATTGTCTACTACATCGCGCTCATCCAACAGAACACAATGCTTGTGTTCCAAGCTCTTCAATCCGACCGGCGATTCTTCCACACCAATTTCCAGATCCCAGCTGCCTCCTACACCATCTTCTCCATGCTTAGCTTGACAATATGGATTCCAATCTATGACAGAATAGTTGTGCCTCTTCTCCAAAGGGTAAGTAATGTTATGAACAGAATTATGACTCAGAATACACATAGATAGCAATGTAGAAAGATAATTTATCTTTGTTGTAACAGGTAACAAAAAAGGAAGGTGGCTTCACACTTCTCCAAAGAATGGGAATAGGCATGTTCATCTCAATTCTATGCATGATAGTATCTGGTATTGTTGAAGAGCACAGAAGAACAATGGCTCTAACAAAACCACTAGGAATGATGCCAAGAAAAGGTGCAATTTCTTCAATGCCAGGCTTATGGCTAGTCCCTCAATTAGCACTAGCAGGGCTATCTGAAGCATTCACATTGGTTGGACAAGTTGAGTTTTACTACAAACAGTTTCCAGAAAACATGAGAAGCCTTGCAGGGTCACTGTTCTTCTGTGGCCTTGCTGGATCAAGTTATATGAGTAGCTTGCTGATTTCAATTATTCATCATGTGACAGAGAAATCTGCAACTGGGAATTGGTTACCTCAGGATTTGAACAAAGGGAGATTAGAGTACTTTTATTTCATAATTGGGGGTGTTGGGGTGATTAATTTGTGTTATTTTATAGTGTGTGCTAAGTGGTATAAGTACAAAGGGGTTGGTGATGGTAGCAATAATGATAGTAAGAGCATTGAACTTGATCATGTGTCTAAACAATATGAAAGGAGTGTTAATGGTGTATAATGGTTAATTAATTAAGTCCATGGTTAATGGTGTTTGAAGGAAACTCATTTTTCTTCGTATTGAAGTGTTGTATTGGAATATTTGTATATCAAGCAAAAGGAAAATTCCATTGGATAGAGGATGTGCCATAATACTTTATTTTCAAAAATTTTATTTGCGCACTAAAATCAGTTATCAAAATCAACGATCAGTATATAATATACAGTAATACCATATATATCATTGTATATACATATATGCACTGTTTAACAACACAGAAAATATAAACATTTATATTTTGAAAAAGTATAGGTAACCAATATTATTTTAACCAACAAATCAGCCAACAAAAAATAGAATATTTATAATCATTGTTTATAGAACGTCCATAATAAAAGAAATAGAACATCCGAAACCTAAAACAACCAACAATCAACCAAAATAAATAGAACATCCAAAATCTATAAACAGAACATCCAAAACCTAAAAAAATAAAAAATCCAATATAAATTATTGGCTAATATTGATTGATTTTTTATTAATTATCTAGCATTGTTGTTATATTTTAGGTCCACGCTACTTGCTAAGAGAGAAATATTTGCTAATAACTTTCATCTGGTTGATGCTTTGAGAAACACACTTTTTTTTTTTCATTAGTCTATTTCTTCTGATGTTGCTGCTTTAATTGCTTTCCTAACTTTGAAAATATAGTAATGAATCTAAATTTTAATGATCATAAAATTGTTTGTTAAATCTCTATTAATTTCTATATCATAAATAATAAAACAATATAATATTTAATAATTAGTTTGAATAATTATAGATGATCTGATCAATTTAAAAATATTTAATATTCCAATAAAAAACGTTTGATGTTGTAATAACGTTTATCACTTTATTATGAAAACCTTTTTTTAAAAAATGATCATTCATAAATTCAATATAAAAAGTAATTATTTTTTCTAATGTAGTGTTACATAATTGAAAACTAAACATTATAAAATGTTTATCAAATTTTTTTAAAAAAAAGTCATGCTACATTGCCAACAAAAAATTGAATTAACCAATAACCATCTTCTTCATATTTGATATTGGATGATCACTTTTTTTTTACTAAAGATATGTTGGGAAAAAGCTTGAACCCAAAACCTCTATTAGAGGAAGAGAACAAATGCTATTTGAGTTACGGCTCATTAGCTTCACCGAATGATCACGTATATTATACTAAATGATCACATTGATATTGGTTAATGTTAATTATTAAAGTGTTGGTTATCTAGACTTACTTTAAAAAAATAATAATATTATTTCAAACCTCACTATTATGTTTAAATAAGTATCAGGATTTAAATCTTAGACTTATACATGTAACAACTCTTTGACTAATGACAAACCTTTAACTATGTCTTATAGGCTGTGTTTGTTTACAAGGACATGACAGAACAAGACACTGAAATAGAGACAATAGGACATGGACAGTAAAATTTAATGTCTTTATAGTGTGTTTGGCAATAATGAACAGGACACATATGAACAAAATTAAAATTAAATATAAATGACGTTTTTATCATTTTAAAAAGATAATGATGGAATAATAAAGAAGTTTTGTAGATAAAAAGAAAAAAAAATTATTAAAAATCACGTGTTCATTCTCCTAAATTTTGTGTCCATCAGTGTCCTTCGTTCAGAAATGGACACAGAGATAGTGAAAATTGGACCAGAGACAGTGTGCAGTGTCCATATCTTTATCGCCAAACAAATTTGTGCACATCAATGTCTATGTCTCAGTGTGTCTGTCCACCGAAAACAAACACGGATTAGTGTTTGACATGTCAAGCCAGAAGAAAGATTAAACCCTAAAACTTTATAGATAATTAACAACAAATAAAATCTTTGATTAATCTACACGGCAAAATAGGGACACGCATTCCCCTAATCTCTCTCTCTCTGTTGGAGCTCAAAGAGTTCGAAGCCTGTGACTGTGACTCCATCTTGTTCTTCAACGGCATGAACTAACAGCTCCCACCCTCTCCCATTTCAGGTAATTTCTATTGATTTTGAGGTTCCGTTACTGCCCCATTCTTAAATTATCATTATTATCGTTTTCCTTTCCGGGTTTCGATTTTGCGTATTTTTACTTGCACATGTTTGAATCATGTTAAGATATGCTGAGTTGACTTGTTTTTCTACCAAATTTTGATCCTTTTTTTGTGTGGTTTTTTCCCCCCTTTAATTCTATGGCTGACTTAAATTCCGAGACATAGCTATAAGAGGCAGCATTTTGTACAATGTAAGCCTTAAAGAGTTGGTGAATAGAATAAAGACTTGCAAGTTGCAACAATTCTGTAACAAACTTTTGTTGTGATCTTAATTTCGCTTCTTTTCTGTTTGTTGATTTGTTTGTGAGTGCAACAGATATTTTCTAACTTGTATTTGTTGTAAGGCGGGTTCAAACTGTGACCATTCAATTAGATCAGAACAAAACAGGGAATAGTGGACAAAAAGATGAAATCTTTGACTTAAATTTGCCATAGATTGAGGACTAGATCTGCAAATGAGCAATAGAGAGTGAGTTTGTGGATTGGTTTTGTTTTGTCAAGGTTGTTCGCTTGGAGCATTCAATCATGCATCATATTGGAGAGAGCATGTCAGCCAGAGAGGCTGTGGATGATGAAGAGGAAATCTTGCTTAAGAACGAAAATGGCGGGACAGATGATGAACCTAAGATTAACTATAGAGGGTGGAAGGTCATGCCTTTCATAATAGGTGAGCGAGATTGCAAGAGGAATCTTGTTGTGTTCTTAATTGCTTCCGTAATATTTTGTTCCGTCTGGTTTAGTTGTTTACTCTTGAATTACTTGTTTGTGTTACTGGCAGGGAACGAGATTTTTGAGAAGCTAGGAGCCATTGGAACATTGTCCAATCTCTTGGTCTATCTCACTACGGTATTCAACTTAGAAAACATCACAGCTACAAATATTATCAACATATTCAATGGCAGCACCAACTTTGCTACGATAATAGGAGCTTTCTGCTCTGACACCTATTTTGGTCGCTATAAGACACTAGGATTCTGCACGGTGGCTTCGTTTCTGGTATATTATTGTGCCTCTTGCATTCCATTTGTTTATTAGAAAACAAAATACAGTTAGGGATATCTAAATTTGGAAAATACCATTGACATTGAGAAATATTCAAGATCATCACCACAATGATTCCATTTTACTAAGAAAAGAAACTTACCAATTTGTGCAACTAATTCCTAGATTCCTCTGCATAATACAGGGTTTATTAGTAATACAACTGACAGCAGCAATTGAGAAGCTGCATCCACCTCATTGTGAGGAGAATACCACATGCCAAGGCCCAACAGAGGGGCAAATGACATTTCTAAAGACTGGTCTTGGATTATTATTGATAGGAGCTGCAGGGATAAGACCCTGTAACTTGGCATTTGGAGCTGATCAGTTTAATCCTAATACAGATTCCGGGAAAAAAGGGATCAATAGCTTCTTCAATTGGTACTTTTTCACTTTTACTCTTGCTCAAATGGTATCCTTAACGATTATTGTCTATATACAATCAAATGTTAGCTGGGCAGTTGGCCTGGGAATTCCCGCTGCATTGATGTTGTTATCTTCGGTAATCTTCTTTCTGGGTTCGAATATGTATGTGAAAGTTAAACCAAGTGGGAGTCCTCTGACTAGTATAGTGCAAGTTATAGTGGTCGCAGCGAAGAAAAGGAAGCTGAAGCTATCCGAATATCTATATCCTTCTCTCTTCAACTACTTGCCTACAAAATCAGTGAATTCTAAGCTTCCCTATACATATCAATTCAGGTAAATGGCACAAAGAATTTCTACCATGGTTAACAAATATGATTGATGGTTTTGACGCATTCACTGGGTGGCTAACATTAACAGGTTCCTCGACAAAGCAGCAATTTTGACTCCGCAAGATCAACTAAATCCCAATGGCTCTGCTGCCGATCCCTGGAGTCTTTGCAGTATGCAGCAAGTGGAGGAGGTCAAATGCTTGCTGAGAGTATTACCAATATGGGTTTCATCAATTTTATACTTTGTTGTTATGGTCCAACAGCACACTGTTGTCGTGTTCCAAGCCCTTATATCTGACAGGCGTATTGGGAGTAGCGGTTTCATGATCCCAGCAGCATCCTACTACGTCTTCCTGATGATTACCGTGGCAATATGGTTACCTTTATATGACCGAAAAGTCATGCCTTTGCTCCAGAAGCTCACCCGAAGAGAGGGTGGCATCACACTCCTCCAGAGGATGGGCACTGGCATATTTTTCTCTATACTCAGCATGCTAGTGTCTGCGAAGGTTGAAGGGTACCGGAGAAATCTGGCTTTGACCGAACCACTCGGAATTGAAACGAGAAAAGGCATGATTTCATCAATGTCAGGTATGTGGCTGATTCCTCAGCTGGCATTGGCTGGTTTAGGCGAGGCATTTATGTCCGTTGCACAAGTCGAATTTTACTACAAACAGTTTCCTGAGAACATGAGAAGCATGGCAGGCTCTCTTTACTACTGCAGCCATGCAGGCTCAAGTTACTTGAGTACTTTGCTGATTTCGGCCGTGCACCAAATCACCGCAAGATCTGAAACCGGGAATTGGCTGCCAGAGGATCTGAACAAGGGGAGATTGGATAACTTCTATTGCATCATTGCTGCTATAGAAGTTGTTAATTTGGGCTACTTCCTGATATGTTCACAGTGGTATCGGTACAAAGGAACAGACAGCAGCTCCACCGAGCTTGAAAAATTGACACACCAATCTGAAAGAACTGCTAATGGTGTTTAATGGTTTGAGTTTATCATATGCTCTTTTGTAGAAATAGGCTTATAACTACAATCATCCCTCATTGAAATCCCACGTTCATCATGTGGATCCTCTACACTTGTAGAGGTCAAAACCAAATAGATCATTGCAACAAAAACACAGTTCTTCCCCTTCAATTAGATAGTTTTCAGAGATATATTATATGTAGGTTAGGTAAAAAGGGTGAATGTTATATTCTTTTGAGAAAGTGCTGGGTTCATTCCTTGAGATGTTTGTCTTGAAACACTTATAATGGAAGAGAGAGTAAAGTTACAGCTTGAGATTATGCTTTGGGATCAATACTTTCTTAGTTTGCTTCCTACATGTGAAAACAATGATAATGATTTATTTAGTAGCTCAAGTGACTACTGTCTTCTAATTCTAATGTATACAGAGGACACCGAGAAAAATCTTATCTGTTACATGGAATAAGGGTTTTTATTTTGAGGAGTGCTGCATAATTAGCATAATTTATTTATTTTTACGAGCACATAATTAAAATAAAAAATGGAGGTTTTCTGGGTGAATACTGTATTAAAATAAAATTTTAAATAAAATGTTATAATTACTTAATAGTAAATAAGTTAAATTTAATGGAATATTTTATTATATAAAAAAAATATAATGTTATACAAGTTTTTAATAGACAGAGAATGTTTTTAGTAGAATATTTCATTAAATAATATAATATATTTTTCATAATAGAAATTTAATTAAAAAATTAGATATATCATTTAAAATTTGATAAAAAATAAAGCAATCCATTGAGTAATTTAACTTATTTTAACATATTAAAAAAAACACTTGATGCAAAAAATATGAACACAAAAGTAGGACTAAAAAACTAAAATACTCTTGTTTTTAAAACTTATTACGAGAATGCCCTTGTTTTGAAACTATTGATGAAGATGCTCTCGTTTTGCCTACATGGCAACACGGTGGCAGCTTCTTTTTTTTTCAGGTGCTGACTAGGATGCGCTATTGTAGAGGGCGCCATCCACGTGGAGGCGGGAACAGCAGACGCCTCTCCCATGCTTACGTGAAACTGGTTGGTGCCTTTGAGGCGGAGGCGCAAAGCGCAAAAGCGCCTCGAACGTGGCACACGCAGGACGTGTAGGCGCCTCTGCATTGCATGTGTGTTAATGGTGTAATATAGCTCCAAAATAAGGACATTCTCGTAATAAGTTTTAAAAATAAAGGTATTTTAATTTTTTTAAGCCGAAAAGTAGCATGTGAGTATTGATCTGAAATAGACAAAGACAAAATATAGATGGATACATCACCGATTTTGGAGATTTGTGCATTAAATAAAGGTGGTGATTCATCTTGAATCTAAACTAGTGAAAATTAATCCTAAGTTCCTGTCCCAAAAAAATAAAAAATAAAAAAATCCTAAGTTAAGAATTATAATGTTAACCGTACTTCCGTGACTTCCAAATTCAGTAATTGTAACCAAATATTTTATAAATTCAGAAGTTCTAGGTGAGCTTGTCTCTGATTAAGTTTCCTAATTAAACATTGAGAGAGAGAGAGTCAATATATATTTATGTGTATAATAATGTTATGAAATTAATATTAGAGAATTAATAAGGAGCCAATAAATATAAATAAAAAAATAATAAATGATAAAAGAAAAAAAATTAATAATATTGACTTTCTACTATTTTTTTAATATTATTAATTACTAAAATTTTTTCTTAATAGAATTATGATTTATTAGATGTGCCTCTTAAATATTACATCAGTCAAAATGATAAATATTTAGCTTATTAAATGTTTTATAAAAGTTATTTGTCTCTTATAAAAACTATTATTTTTTTTATCAACGTTTAAATCTTTGGAGTAGTTTGAAAATTTGGATGCTTTTTTTTTATAATTTGCTCAGAATAAATATAATTTTTATCCTTGGTAAATACTATATTCATGAACATTTCTAATAAGAATAATGTTAGTGAGTCAATGTTAGGAAGGTTATAGGGAGTTTATGAGTATAATTAGGGAAATAGTGAGTAGTAAAAAAAGAAAAAAAAAAAGAAGAAAAAGTCCTATTAGCTAATAAATTATGAACTCCCTAAACTTTCTCTTTTTACATATCACTATCATCATATGTACTTTATAACTATATTTTTTTCCTACTTACTTATAAAAATATGAATCTAAGATTAGAACTGGGAACATCTACTGAAGATGAATTGCATTATAATCACGGGGGAACACGTTACACGTCAATAAGATTTTTAAAATATTACTTGCCATAATTTTTCTTAAAAACGTGTTCACTAATTATATTTTACTTACATATTTATATAGTTAATCAATTAAATTAAATGATGATGTACTAGTATAAAAGTACGCTAGCTAAGTGGTTGCATGAGTTTTCCTTCCCCCATTGCCATGTGAACATGGAGAGAAAGAAACCTGTATTTGAAAGTTGAGACTAAATTTGACTTCATAGAATCTTGTGGGAATGATTTTTTTTTTTTCAAAATTCTTGCAAAATACTAAATAAATATAAACTTAGGAGTTATGTTCATTTTTAAAAATTTCAGAATTTTATAAAAAGTAAATATATTAAAAACAGAATTTTGTCCTTTTTTTTACTGTTTAATTTTTAATTTTCCTTTTATACTAGTCACCAAATTTTTTTTTCTAATATGCAACAAAATAAAGGAACGGTGAAGGTGAAACAAAAGGTTCACTAACTTGCTGTTAAAAATCTAACTATGTAATGGACGTTGACAAGATTTTACCAGAAAATTAAATGTGTATCTTCCCTAAATCTTTGGTGCACATAAAATCTAATATTACATGATTTCATAATTTTGTCTTTTTGTTGATGAAAAATGTATACATACATAAACGTTTTTTTCAATTGCATTTGCCAGTTGGAAAGTTAATGGTTAGTATCTGCTGTGTTGGCTACGTAGTGGTGTGGTAGGTGCAACACACGGTTTCAGTTTTAAGGGACTTTCCTAATGGCATTCATTTTTTTTTTAATCTATAATCTATATTAAAAGAGAGACTGAAATCGAAATTATGAGAAATTGAAATAGAAATAGGTTTGTATATTGTGTTTAGTTTAAAATTAATTAGAAATAAAGATTGAGAGATAGAGATTAAACTAAGTTGATGGAGTAGAAATAAAAATTAGTATTGAAAACTATAATATTGATTGAGCATATTTGAGTAAAAAAATATTATTAAAGTTTTAGTCTCAGTCTCTCAATTTGGAGGTACTAAAAATATTGAAATTCTGAGAACTAAAATGAAATTTTAGTTCTAATATCTGTTCAACAAACACAATACTGTCTCTCAATTTCGATCTCAGTACTCAGAACCAAACGCACCCTAAGGATATGAAAAGAGTTAATTAGTATATAATTTTTTAATATTGTTTATTATATATAATCTATTAAAAATTTTATTATGTTTAAAATTTGAATACAAAATCTCTTAATTAAGTTATATATCTCTAATTATTTTATACCTATTTAATAGGTAAAAATAAATATTAATATACATATTTTAAATATTTTTTATTATATATAATAAGAGATACCATTCAAATCAAGTTACTTTATTAATTAAAATTTCGAATAAATTTAAAATAAATAGGATAATGTTATAATTTATTATATTTTTCAATAAAGAGTAAAGATTGTTCATTTCATAATTGAAAAACTTACAACAAAAAAAAATTTAATGTAATATACACATAATTTCTAAAAATTTAGTGAAAAATTTCAATCATAATTCATTGTACTCCTCCCCAAATAAATTTTCAATAAATAATGTACATGAGGTCACTAGTGACGAAATTATCATTTATCAGGTCCCCCCAGTAATTTGGTTCACACTTCACATCGTCAAAATTCACAAAAAAGATTGACCCAAATTAAAACAGACAAGACATATGTCTAATTTTGAGACCATAATGGCGGATACGTTTTGGATTATAAGGCTTAGGTTCAGGATTAGTATATCGAAAAAATTTAATATGACTTCAATGTATTAATTAATAATGTTATTCAAATAAGTTTTACTTAAACATTCAATATGTTATCATTTTAATTAGAGTAAAATCTCAAATAGCCTTCTATAATTACGTCGAAAGACAACGAGGTCCCTGATTAAAAGAAAGGTACAACCCGGCCTTTGATAATTATCGCTGTTAGACACATTACCCCCTCCTTCAATTATTTTTCTTCGAGTATGTCTACGTAGCAAGTTAAAGTGATGATTTGTTCATTAAATAACCTTCATAACTCATGGTGGTAGGTAATAGTCGAAGAATTGGAGAAAATTCTCTGCAGAAAAAATGGGTCCTGTAAAATAGGGTTTATTGTCTTGAGATTGAGTAAGTTAAGATCGAGTTTTATAAAAACTGATGGGGCATGTTGGTTTGTAACATAGTGTATCCGTCCAAGCTAATGTTTAACGACTAGAACACCACTTAACGTGCTACATATTCAGTTCTATTAACCTTAGATAGAGGACATAGATAGAAGGGTGAATTTGTCCACGATAGTAAATATCAGGAGCCGGATTGGGGTATCTATTTTATCAGGGACCTCATTGTCTGTCTAGCAATTTGTCAGGGGCCAAGACGGGTATTCACTCTTTTAATTATCAGATCAAATGATTTCTTATTTTAAAATTCTTACAAAAAATTTATTTGCAATTAATTATTTGTATACAAATATTTTAATGTTAATTGGGTATCATAGTTAAACTCTATCTTAAAATTTAAGAGATAAAAATCAGCATTTTTTTACATGATAAAAATCGGCATTTAATTAATGAATTTCGATAAAAAAAATCAACTTTTGGATGATTTTTTTTTTTAAAAAAATCTAGATAGTGAGTTTTCCTCTAAATTTCCGGCTAATTTAATGGAAGTGTAGTGATATATATAGCATTATCGTTCTTTATTTTATAAAGAAATTAATTATTTAATATTGTGGTAAAATATTTTAAATTTAGATCTTCTAAAGTGATAAAATGTGGTATTGATAATCGTTAAATTTATAACTTAGCTTCTTCATTTTACCTCATTTTGAAGATTTTGATCCAATATTTTATAATAATTGTTTTGGCGTTTGTGTTTTAGTTTATATATTATAGTTATTTGATTACAAAGATCGATCAATATTTATGGCAAATTCTTTTAGACCCATTGACCCTTTTTAACTCATCATAATTATTTTTTATTTAGTATGAATAAATTAGTATGACTAACAAATATAATTATTAAGTCAAAACAATTATCACATCACATCACATTTTTATAATAGATTAGAATCTCGGTTATATTATTATTTTAAGGGTAATTTGTTTTAGTTTCTAATTAAGATTTTGGTTCAATTTCAATTTTGTTTCTAAATGTTTAAAATGACTTTTTTTCTTTTTTTTCTTTTTAAAAAGGCTTCAAATAAACTCAATGTTGTATTTGCATTAAATTCACAAAGAAATACTTAATAACATATACCAGATGAATCTCATTTTGATTTTTGAGATTAGTGGGTTGTATCAGAATAGTCCCTGAAATTCCAATGGCACTATTTTAGATATCAAGATTTAAAAAATTATACTAAATTAGTCATGGCCACCTTTTTGGTATAATTTTGATTAATTTTGTGAGTGATGTGATAACTGTCTTGCATGTTAGATAACATAAAACGATGTTTTTTTATTTATGATGCTCAATAGTCATTAAAACAACATTATTTGATACCTAAGAAGTATAAATGGAAGAGTTATGAAGGGATTAGATAGTGAATAATCATTTTTAATGATCATTTAACGTTATAAGTGAAACAACGTCATTTTATATTGTTCAATATACAAGACAGTCGTCACGTCCCTCAAAAAATTTATAAGAATTAGAATGAAGAGGGAGTCAGGGACCAATTTGGTGCAATTTTTTTAATTTTGGGACTAAAATAGTGCAATTAGAATCTCAAGGATCATTCTAGTGCAACTCGCGAATCTCGAGATCAAAATGGGTTTAACTCTAAGAGCATCTCCAATGGGATGTTTTTTGGATATTATTTTTTATTGAAATAATAAATGAACTTAGTTGATATTGAATTATGCATTGGAAAGAATAAGAAAAGTGACACTAAATTAATATTGTATCACTTTGAATGAATGCCAATTAAAACATGTTATGTGTAGAATTTAATAAAAGCAAGTTAATTAAATAATATGATATGACACTGGAATTGATATTAAATTAAAACCAAGCATTAGAGTGATAAATTTCATATTTATCTCAAATCATATCTGGTCCCACAAATACTTAAATGGTATCTTATGAGACTCAAAAAAATTTAAAATACTAATATGGAAGATGCTCTAACATGTACCTTAAAAATATAATTAATTAAACAAGTATTATTGACCCATCTTGTTTATCACTTTTTCCATTTATGCCAATGTATACTATTAGTTCTGTTGTGAATCTTCTTATTTATTAAGTAAATCTCAATATCTTCTAATATAAACATTGATAGTTTTTTCCTTTCTTCAAAAATCATGACATTAAAATATTATTAACGCATATATAGCTAGTAAGAGATAAGATTGTTTAATTAATAATATTTTCACTTTACTCGCAGTAAGGTAGTGTTTGTTTTCCAAGACTACAACTGAGATTAGAGGAATGAGACTCAGGATTGTGTTTAATTGATAGAGACTGTAACGAAAATTTCAGTCTCAATCTTTATTTTTAGTATTTTCAGTACCTCTAGATAGTAGGGACTGAGGAACTAATAGAGCTGTCAAACGGGTGAGTCTGGCCCATTTTTGCCCGGCTCATTTAGCTAGGTTTTATACGGGTTAGAATTTTTTTTAGCCCGGCTCATTTACGGCAAGCCCGACGGATAAATGGGCTGGCCCGTTTAATTAATTTATTAATTATTTTTTAAAAAATAAATAAAAATTTAATTTTTAATTTAAAAAATTACTTTTGACCAAAAAATAATTTTTTTAGCGAAAAATCATATTAAAAAAAAAACAAAGTTTTCGGTGATGGGTCGGGTTTTCGGATCGAGTAAGATAAAATATAGAGCAAAAATGCTATTTTTAAAAATAAATTAAATAAACGAGCTAACCCGTTTAAGCCTGACTTTTTCCGAGTTAAACGGGCTAGCCCCTTTAAGCCCGAATTTTAAACGGTCCGGGCTCAGAGACAAAAGCCAGTCCGTTTATCCGTCTAAACGGACTGACCCGACGGGTTTGGCCCATTTTGACGGCCCTAGGGACTAAGGACTTAGACTGAAATTTTAAAAACTTTTTTTACTCAAATACCCTCATTTAACATTAAAGTTTCTATTATTAACCTTTGTTATTTCTCTATCAACTTAATTTAATTTCTATCTCTTAGTCTCTGTCTTCTAGTAAATTTTAAACCAAAAACAATAACAAATTTAATTCAGTCTTATCTCTCAGTTTCAGTCTCTCTTCCAAACGCTACTTAAAGGATATTAAGTATTTCACCTATATTTAACAATAGCACAACATTGAAATCAGTCAATGTTATTATATTTAAATCAAACACAATACTTAAATCTAAGTCAGTCTCTGTATTTCAGTCTCAATCTCCCAGTCTCAGTCTCTCAATCCCAGTCTCTCTTCCAAACACAGCCTTAAAGATAAAAGAATACTCTAGAAAGACAATAATATAATTTAACTTAATATTTATAATATTATATATATAACATCTATAATTATATATTTATAATACTTAAAGAGAAGAAATAAAAAAAGTAATAATAGGAAAAGAAAAGTTACTTACAAGAAATATAAAAGTGATTTTTATCTATTATATTTATAAAATTATTTATTTATTTTAGAAATAATTAATGAACTCTAAATAATTTTCTTTTGGCTATTTGGGATAATTTTTAGGGCAAGTTACCACTATATTCCATTCATATTCCAATATTATCAAATTACACCAAAATCAGATAAATGATCAGATTATACCGTTCCCCATATTCTATGGAATCCTAGGCAGGGTGTAGGGATTTGGTGGATCCGTGCCACCATGCCACGGATACAAAGATGCAAGAAAACCAATTGGATGAATCCGTGGCACCCTGCCACGGATTCCGAGTAAAAAATTTCATGAGGAATCCGTGGCACCCTGCCACGAATTCAGGGTAACAGAAATTCTATATAAATCCGTGGCAGGGTCACTTGGATTCAGAGTGAAGGAGAAAAAGAGAGAGAAGTATTAGAGAGAGAAAGAGAGAGAAAGGTTAGAGAGAGAAAGTGAGAGAGAATAGTTAGAGAAAAGTTACAAAAAAGGTAGATAGATGTGTTTGGCTGTTCATCTCTGCGAATAACAGAGGACTTGGGGTTTAGGGTTTGGGGTTTAGAAGGGGATATGTACCGACATGAGCCTGCGCCAGATATATGGCGTAGCATCATCTTACGAGTTCCCCAAGAAACCTCATGAATCCTCTTGAGCTTAAGATTTATCTCGGATGGGGAATGAGATTTATTTTGGTCCCTGCATGAGATTTATCTTGACCTAGGGATTCTTTCATCATTTTTATTCATGTATTTTATTTCACACACTACGCTATGTATTTCGAAACTTCAAAGCGTTATCTGTTGATGTATTCATGAACATATTTATGAATTAATAGAGTTGTGTACCCTTATACTTACTTTTAGTATATTTATGTTTTATATTTTTAATGTTTTATGTTTTATATTTATATATTTCGAAACTTCAAAGCATTATCTACATTACGTAAAAAAGAAAATATAAATAATTAAGCGAACCCAAAAGTTAATTGAAAAAAGACTTCGTACATTACATTTTGCTATATAATTTTTATTTTACAAACAACAAATGCAAATTAAACAACACTAACGGAATCGTAAATTATTACAATAGACCAAAAAAAGACTTCGTACATTATACTTTCATCGTTAATAAACTCTGAAAGTGTAAATATTAACCTGGTATTAAACCATTCAACTGAGGTGGCCATATCTCAGCAATGTGATAAGAGTCGTCCTAGGCGTCGCAAACAAGATTAGTTCGGGGTTCCCTTGCGTTCGTGAGAACGAGAGAGAAAGATCGTCGTAGCGGAACCCAAACAAGTTATGAATGCGAGCTAA
>JASCZI010271890.1:96036-107631 GCA_036250425.1 Stylosanthes scabra
AATGTGCAACTTATAACATAATATTTTTTAAAAAAATCAACAGGGGACAATTTTATCGTACTTTATTTAATAACACTTTATTTGATTTTTTATCGGTCAGAAATTTCTATGGGTAATTTTTTTTATTGGCTTACTCTCAATAAACACATCATTATAAGTTACAAGATCTACAAAATAAATTACCATAAAAGCTAATTCATATAATAAAAAAAATTAAAATCTTATTTTTTTTTGCAGGTATTACGCTAATCCTGATAACCTATCAAGAGTCAAGACTCATAACAATGTATATATAACTATAATTCAAATTGCATTTGTGTTAACGAATTCCTTTTGTTGGTTTAGCTCCTACATATTTTAAAGCAATTAATTAAAAGAAAGAATAAAATGAGATGCACAAACACAACTGACAACAATTCTGGTCAAACTTTGCTGGTTCTAATTAATTTTGTCTAACGAACTTTGATTCCAAAGAATAGATTATTATCGGTATGTTGGTTTTTGAGATATACTTTCATCAATTTACGAAGTTGGATAAAGTTGGGGCAGCAGCCACACAAATTTCCCATATTTTTTGGGTAAATATATATCACACAATAAAAAAAATAAAATAGAAGAATTAGGTTAATATATATATATATATATATATATATATATATAACATAAGATATTCTATTTGCACACCAAAATCAGCCACCAAATCAATCACCTATGTATAATACGTATTGAATACTAAATACACATTAAAATTGACTTAAACTACATATATATTTTGTATTTCAACACATATTATATACCGATGACTGATTTAATGACTGTTTTTAGTGTGCAAATAAAATTATTCATATAACATAGTCGTTGGATCTTCATTCCATTAATCCAGCTGTGAATTAATTTGCCCACCAAAAAATCGGTTATCCTGATATTATATTTTCTGAATTTTTTTAAAAGATGACTTTTTAGTTATATTTGGTAAAAATAAATATTTTAATGAGTATACGTTATAATAATAGTGTTTAGCAAAAATAATTTTAAAATATAATTAATATTGATATAATAAAAATATATAATTCATTAATATATAAAGCTGCATTAAAATTTTTTAATTTTAAATAAAGCTATTAATCTTAAACAATATTTTTATTGATATTTTTTAAAATACTATTAATTTTTTAAAATCAAAATCATAAGCACAAACATTTTTATTTTATCGAACATAAAATATTAATTTATATTCAAATTAAACACCACTCTATTAAAAAAAAAAACCCATGTTAGTGAGACAACATTATTGACTTGCTAAAGAATTATGGCGTATTGGAAGAAAAAGTTAAATTATCTTTTGGTTTTGGAAGCTTTGTTCATTTTCCCATTTTCAGTGCAAGATTGATTCCTTTGCAACCAGGAAAAGACACTTTTTAGCGACATTGATTCAAGTTGCAGACTTGCATCATCAAAAACAAAACAGAAATTATATTTTTGTTCAATTTTTTGTACCTTCGTCGCACACTTTTTTTCCATTTAGTTTTAGTATAATCTTACTACACAATATACATTCTGTATTATAGTACGAAAATAATAACTTATCAAGAGAACTTTTAAAAAATATATATAATAAAAGTGTGTAGATAATATTTTTAACTCACGCTACATATTAAAAAAAAACAATAATTCTATATGAACAAGTAATTTTGGTCAATCAAGTATAACTAAATGATTTATTTTTATGTTAAATACTATTTGACACCGAAATAATATTCTATTTAGCATAGAAATAAATAACTTGATTGACCAAAACCACTTATTCAAATAGCATTACCAAAAACAATTAGCCACTAATAAATTATCATATATAAAAATACATATTTAATATATCAATAAATTTTCATTAGTTTAATATTCTATTATTACATTCTACTATCGTAACTTTTTTTTTAAATTGAAAATTTAACCAACATGTATACAAAAAAATCTATTAATAATTCTGTATTGAATATTTAAATATTTGAAACATTTTAATATGTTTCTTGTGTATTTTAAAAAATTAAATTTTTTAATAAATATTCTCGTGCACTTGTTATTATTAATATTTTATTTCCTTGAAAATAAAAAGTTATGAGTATCAGTGACGGTGACTCTATCCCTTTCGGGTTTCCAACCATTTTTCTCCGCATGAAAATAAAATAAAATAATAATAATTAAATATTTTATGCTTATCTCTTCGCCACATGGTACTAATTATGTATCCCATCGCTTTTACTTTTTAATTAGCTAAGCTAAGCCAAGCCGAGCTCTATAATAATACGCCTCCAAACTCCAAAGCTAATATTTTTTAGTGATTAACTATTTTCTTTCTATTTATTTGCACCAGAGACTGTACAGAATATACTTCTAAAAATTTAGAATTCTCAGTGTAATCGGACATGCCAAAACAGAAAGTTAAAGATTTATGTGAAAAATAATGGCGCACCAACAAAATTTCGCTAAATAATAATGAGTAATGCTAGGGAGTCAATGTTAGGGAGCTCATAGGGAACCCATGAGTGTAATTAGGGAAATAATGGGTGGTAAAAGGAGAAATAAAAAAAAAAGTCTATTGCCCTTATTGGCTAACAAAATATGAGCTACTTAAACTTTCTCAATAATAATTTGAGAATTCTCTTAATAGGACTAATTAATGTGGTATGATTTAGAAAGACATATTTGAGGGAGAGTTTATCTCCCATTTTTATACATATTAGATCCCTACTATATATAGATTAAATCTATACAAAATCGATTCATATATGATTTTATCTTATGTAAATAAATTTAGTAAGACGTGTATGAACTATTTATTGGATTCTGATAAAGACGTGTATGTAAATAAATTTAGCAAGACAAAACTTTGATGAGATTAGAGTGGATTTGAGCCGTTCTGGCCCAATATCTAAAACAAAGAAGAAAAAAAAATAATCCTTTATTATTCGGATGGTCACCAAAAAATATCACATATATACACATGAACACTAAACACACTATAGTACCACCAATTATGTACGTTACCTTTTGTAAAAACAAAAAAGCGGAGAGTATATTTTTTTTCATCGAAAATTTACTAACTGGTTTGAAAATATCCTAAAATTTATTTTAGATGTTATTCCAAATTTTTTTAATTTATATCAAATATATTTCAATGTCTTAATTTGAAAATGTCATATTATATATATTTTATAAGAAAGAAAATTAAAGAATCAACACATTATAATCAATAGGAAATCAACACATACTATATATGAGTTATGACTTATAAATAATAACTTATATAAATTTTGAATGATAATTTAATTATTTATTTTTGAATGACGTCTTAATGTTGGTTCCGTATAATTATTTCTTTCTTAATATTATATCCACATTTATTTGCCAATTTTCTTTCTTCATGCCGTACACGTTTGACGAGCTAGACTTATGTTGTTTTGTATTTTGGAATATATATATATAATAATAGATATTGCTTGAAGAACATATCTCCAGGAGATTCATATTCCTATATAATAAACATCAAGATGCATTTATGTTGTGAACCAGTCTAAATAATCAATTTAATTAACATAATAATGCCAAGCCATGTGACCATTATTTATCGTTTACGCAAAGCTATATACCTACTCTAATAATTTTTTTTTTCCATTTCTTTGTCAATGCATGTAAGCTATACCGATTATAATTCAAATAAATTATGTAATTATCTATATATTTTTAATGTATTCAAAATTTTCTTTCAATTGAGTCATTTTTTAATTATTGGTGTAATGTCAAAATTAATATTTTATTATTGAATATAGTTAAAAAAAATAAAAATTCAGATTTCATTATTTAAGTGCAATTATATATATTTAACCGCCACATATATATATTTTGCCCCCTTAATTTGAATGTTTTTTTCACCAAAGTTTTGTCATTATCACCTCACACTTTTTTCATCATTCCAATACTGATCAGAATATTTTATATATGAAGACCAAATGATTCAAAGAAAAGAATCAAGAATATTATTTGTACAACATAGGATCCAGGAATTTATTTTGTGGCAACACAATCCAAACTTTCAAACGGCGTTTCTAATTAAAGAGATGTGGGGCAGAAGATGCATGAAACGTGCCATACATGTCTACATCTTAATAGGAGGTTAGAAGAACATTATTAGTTGGTGTTCAAGTTAAGTCACTTGTGATTTGTGACCTGTGAATTGATTTTCTTTTTTTTTTTTGCATAATAAACTTTTTTTTAGAATTATTGTAACAAATTCGGTAGATAGCGACGGTTGTTTAACGACGATTTGCAGCCAACCGTTGCTAAGTGGAGTTCCCCGACGATTATTACGGCGGTTAAATATAGAACTCCCAACTCTTATTCGTTTTGCGACGGTTTGAGCATTAACCGCCGCTAAAACAAATTTTGTGCAGTTTCACGGCGGATTAGTACCAACCGCCGCTAAACAAATAATGTTGCATTCTATTGCGGCGGTTTAGACGTGAATCGCCGCCAAACAAAACTTTTTTAATTTAATAAAGAAATGAATTATTTAGATGTCATTTGCAACATCATATATATATACACATGCTAATAATATCTTTTTAACATTTAGTTACCGATTGGTTGTTATACACATTAACAGATGAAGTTATACATATTAACAAATTGAAATTTACAATATTAAGGTACTTGTTTGATTTAATTTTATATTTTGTGACTAAGTGTTAATATTAGTTTATCGTAGTGCATTTATAGATAAAATATTATATTGGTATATACATTATATTAATTTTGCATATATTTATCATTCTTAATGATGTTATTATTAATTTTTTATTTATAATAAAAAATTTATTAAGTGCTTCAATATTTATATTCTAAAATATAAAAGACCAAAAAAATTAATAATATTTAGTTATTTCTAGAAAAGGAAAAAAATGTAAATATGCAACGTTTTGATTTTGTTTAAAAAGCTAAAATAGCATGCTAAATTTTTTTTTTAAAAAAATAATGCTGATTTAGACAACCGTCGCTAATCAAATGGTCAATTCGAAAAACTCATGCCGTGGCGATTTTATCAAAATATTGCCACATGCTTATCTAAATCGTGGCAGATTCTAAATCGCTGCTAAACGCATTTCTATTTAGTGATGATTATACAGACAATTGATTAAAATCGCCGCAAAAAAAATTATCAGCGCATGTATAGGTAGCAGATGGATAAACCGCGGCTAAACGGGATATGAAACCCCAGTAGGTATCACATATGCTATAGTGAATATCAAAACTAGTTTCTTAATTTTGATAATTAATTTTTTTATCATAAATTATAAATTTCAAATTTTATGTTAAACTCTAAATCTTCCAAAATATAAAAGAATAATGCTATCCACACACCATTTTTCATAGATATCACTTTTATACCGTGTAAAAATACAATTTTTATAAGTGGACCACAAAAAATGAAAAACACTTAACATAATAATGACCGTATTTTATATCGATGTTAAATTGGTGTTTACCAAATGATGTATGGAAAGCGGAACCGAATATAAAAATACGAAGAAGACGAATTCTCACACAACGTAACAAGGCGTTAATCAAAGTGACATTCATTGATTATGAATTGGACAGAGATTTTTTAGGCCAAGTGGTGGCATACAGCCAAAAAACATTGCTTGGTCTATTTTGGGTTGTCACTTGTGACACTTCACAATAGCTGCTACTCGCTCACATTATTATTTTTCTTATCAAAGTTTATCTAAGTTTGAATATCATGTTTTTTTTTAAGTAGAAACAAAAAAACTAAGAACAACTATTAGTATAAATTGCATGGTAAAATATAAAATATTTATTGAAAATAAATTAAACAATATAATATATATATATATATATAGCATTTTTAAAGTTTAAAACTTGGAATATAATTTTATGAGAAATGTTAGGACTGGTGATTTTTATTAATATTAGTTAATATTTTGCATCAATATATACTTTAAAATTTTTTATACGAATAGAATTTAGGGTTTAGATTTTAAAACTTAAAACTTAATGCTTAGTATTTACTATTTAGAGTAATAATGACCAAGTATCGATAAAATATATATATATATATATTAAATTTTGCTGAGTCATCTAATATTTTTCAATATATAATAGGTACACTATTAAAATAATTCTTAAAATTTTAGTAATTCTTGAAAGAAAAAGCACGATACTTGAATGCATAATCCTTCTTTTTCACCACCAATCAGCTACGGAAAGAAGTCACAACGCACTTATCATCATTTTAATTATTATTAGTTGATGACTTACCTTCACCTAGCTTTAATTTCTCTTTTTAATAACGATCGTGACTACTAAAACAATTTTACAATCATTATTTTATTGTATATATTACCAATAATCACTCAATTTCTCTTCCTTTCTTCTCCTTCATAATTAACATACATCCATTTATAAATTGTAATCATATATATAGAAAATCGCTTAATTTTAAGTAAAATAATATTTAGATTGAGTTGGAGTTGTGAAATAATAAAGAAAAAAATTAAAACTATCTATTAAAAAATAGAATTCCGATAAAATTATCCATAAATAAAAAAAAATTATATATAAAAATGTGTTTCATTTATTTAAATTATTCAAATAACATGTTAAAATTATCTAAATTGTTACATTAATTGCTTAAGTTTGAACAAAACTTATTTTTTATTAATTTTATTTTTTTATAAATAATTTTATCAGCGTTTAAATTTTCGTAAATTTTTAATTTGATGATTTTTCTAATAATAAAAGTTTTAGTTAGTACGAATTGCATGCTCCAAATTGCATAAAATGTGCATGTGAAAACTGAAAGGCGACAATAATAGAAAGACAAAAGAAAAATGGAAGTGGAAATTGGGTCCCACAGGCATATGTGAAGATGACTGCATAATTGGGCAATAACATCTATAAACAATTAAACATACTGCAGCTAAATTGTTTTCCATCCCTTTCTCAATAAATTTCTCTTTCATTTTCTTAGCTTTATATTTATGTATCTACTATCTAAGTACATTCAATTATTAATAAGTCTACATTGTCTAAATATGTTAAATACTAATGAATTTTCGAAGCAACAAAAGGATACTTATTAATCAAAAGAAAATTGTTCACCTGCTGTCATTGTTATATTTAAAGTCACTGGAACCAGAATTCTAAAGTCGGGGAGCCAAATTTTTATAAGAGAAAAATTTTAAGCCAACAATTTAAGGAAATGTCTTTGATGAAGATATTAATGTATTTTCTAGTGAAGATATTGAATCTTAATAATTGATTTGTGCTATTAAAATTTAATGTGTAATTAATGCTATCATTATGAAAGAGATAAATTTTTAAATATGACAATATCCTTACCAAAACATTTAAATGTCTTTATAATAGAATTTTACTTTATAGTTTAAAATTTAGCTAACACCATATTCTTTAAAGGTGGCCTCTACTAAATCCTCTCATTTTAAAGGGGGTAAATTACCCTCTCTAAAATACAAACTTCTTATTGGTTGAGTACATTTATGTAATTTTAATTTATGCCTACATTTTAATCATGGTTAGGTTCTGTTATTATTTTTAAAAATTGTAAGTTAATCACAACCCAATCCCAATTCATTAACCTAACGTAACTCACATTCATCCTTCCGGTCACAACTCACTCTTATCTCACCCACTCATCTTCATCTTCCGTGACTTGTCATTTCGTTGCCGTTGCCGCTGCCGCTCCTCTCTTCTAAGCACAGTCTTTTATCATCGCTGGATATCACTTTTTTACCATCCACCGCTCACTAAAATTCCGCCTCTCATTATTGCCGGCGGAGCTCTCTCTCACTATAGTTGGTTCCAACAAAGAAGAACCAATTTGTCTCATCAAGTTAACTTTTTCTTTTCTTTTTTTTTGAGTACGTAATTCATCAATCTCTAATCATGGCTAGAAATTATATGAAAAAAAATTGATGGATTGATGTATGTTTATTATTGGCATATCTTCTTATTTTTGTCTCTCTACAGTTTCATACAACAAATTAACAACTTATATTATTGTTTTTTCGTATATAGTTTGTAGCAGTAAGGAAGATGTGAGAGGACGAGTTTAGATCGTTCACCGTGGTGGATGATTTTAGAATTTTTAGAAATAGAATATCACTTTAGAAAAATAAATTAATTATAATTGTACCTCAATTATTAACTCTAGTTAGAGTTGTAAAACTTAAGTTAACCAATAAAAATTTGCCACATCATAAAAGGTAAATTACCCTCTCATTTTCAGAGGGTTAGTTAAATTTCACCTTCTTTAAATATTATGTATAAAAAAATATTAATTCAAATAATAAAATTTATTGATTATATGATATTATTTTATTAATTTATTCATATTTATGAAATTATTGTAAAAAAAAGTAAAATTATACAATAAAATTTTATTCCATATAATTATATAATTATATTATATATATAGGAAGAACTAGAATGTTTTGGGGGCATGACCCATCTTGGTCCCTCTTAGTTCCGCCACTGTTTAAAGTAGTATATATTATTATCAAATGAGTAAATTACTAAAATTTAGATATCCTTAAAAAATACAAATGATAATACTTCTAAAATATTTTAAAATCATGAAAAAATATATTTTTAATGAATGGAAATTGAATTTGATATTTGACAAAAGTTCTATATAATTTGTTAGAATTTATCTATAAATATTTAGATAATTATTTAGGAAAGGCATATAAAGCAAATAGAACAAGATTTGATCATCACATCTTTTTATTTTTTTCTAAAAGATTCTATCTTTTACAAGAAAAGAAAAGTCACAAAAGAAATACTTAATATTAAATCACTAAATTTCAAAAATGAAAAATTACTATTCTTCTAAATTTCTAATCCTATTTTTCTTTTAAAAAAACAGTATATATAAAAAGCTAATCTTAAAATTATTTTTATTACATTTTAAATTTTTTTAAAATAATTTTATCACTATAATATTTTAGTGTTATTTTTTTTCAAAAACATTTTTTCCTACTCTAATAAAATTTAGAGTGATGTTATTTTTTGATATAGGGTATTTGGTTTGAAGGGAAGGAAAGGAAGAAATTAAAAGGAGGCGGAGGTGCAGATAGTAAATAGTTTGGTGGAGAGGGGATTGATGATCATGATGATGATGAAGAAGAATAATGATGATAATATTCTCACATGATTTCTGTCACTATGCTCCTCCCAATAACGTACATTTCGTACGGTGCCGTAACATGCCATTCACTTTTTAATATTTCCTTTTTTTTTCCTTCTTTGAACTTTTGAAGATTAAGGCTTGCTTTTGAAAAGAAAAAAAAAACTGGAAAATAAAGATTAAGATATCGAAATGAATTAAGTTTATTATTATATTTAGTTTGAAATTTGTATTGATGAATTAAACCAATGAAAAAAGTATAAAAGTAAATGTGTGGGTAAAATTATCTTTTTTCTTATTATTAAAGAAATTTTTTATAAATAATATGTAAATATTTTATACATGCTACATGTAAATATTCAAATATAAAGTTGTTTATTAAGATTGTTAAATAATTTCATATATATATTTAATCAAATTATTATTTAATATTTTTAATATATTAAATTCACATAAAGTTAATTATATGTGAGTTTTTACCTATATTATAATTTTAGTAAGTTGTGTCGATATCAAATCTAATTTAAAAAAATTTCGCCAAAGAAAATTAAAGAATTTGAATGGCAAAGAAAGGTAACCTAATTCCTTAGGTCATCACAAATTAAACCTTCCCAAAAAAAAAATTGAATTTCCAACACACCATTAATAAGATAGATAGCTTAGTCACCAAAAAAAAAAAAAAAAGTCACAAAAAAAAAGAGAGATAGCTTTCTTCCTCCGTTACGATACATGCAACATGTAGCCTAACATTCATATCACTAATAATATATATTTATTTACTCTTATATTTATTAAATGAGTTTAATTTTGATGCACTAATGGTGTAAAAAGTTTTACATAGTCATTCAATTATATCCATGCATTTATTTGACTTTAGAAGTAGTGAGCTTGAAAATTAATTGCTTTTGATGATGTGGTAACATCTAATTGGATGTATGTGTAAAACTCTTTTACACTGACGGTGCATGGAAATTAAATTCTTATTAAATATGTGTAAAAAAAATGTTAAAAGTTGAATTAGTTAAGCTAATAAGTGATTTATACTTTGAATAAAAAGTAGGGCAAGTTACTGTACCACACTATATGAAAACCTATATTACCAGATTACACTGAAACCAGATAAATGATCATATTGGCCCGTTCCACATTTATATGGAATCCGCGGCACCCTGAAGGGAATTCACCAATCCGTGGCAGGATGCCACGGATTCTGCTGTTGTAGCCTGTATTTGCACTGGATCCGTGGCACCCTGCCACGGATTCAGTTTGATGTTTTAAACAAGGCAGAATCTGTGGCAGTTGGCGGATCCTAGCACTATAAATAGGAGGCTTAGAGAGGGTTCATTTGGTTTAGTTGTGTGAGTGATGGCTGAGGAAGATAGTTTTCTTGCTCTGGTTCACCATGATGGTGAGGTTAAACACAGTTCACGAGAGGGAGTTAAGTTCACAAGTAAAAATCCCACCAATGTGTTCATCACGCTGAGAACTCGTTTGTTGGATCTTCAGCGTAACATCCAACGGAAGATCTGTTCTACCGACAGGAAGCGTATTGGAATGATATACTATCGCATTCCCATTTCTGTTGTGGCTCAAGGGGTGATGTATGGCAGTTTTGCCATCCAAGCTGATGAGGATCTGCAGGTTTTGTTTCACTGCAGGAGGCAGTTTCCCGATGTGCGAACCACCGAGCTGTTTGTGGAAATGCTTGCTCCACTTGCGAGTTCAGGTGGTTCTGCGCCGGGTCAACATTCTGCCAATGTTGCTGGGCCATCTCGCCGTGCGATCCAGGCCGAACCAGAGGCGCAGCTCGTTGCGTCCCCGACGTTCGGAATATATAATGAGGCAAAAGCAGGTGACCTTGTGGTTGATTTAGGGGATACCAGTACAGGGGCGTCGCAAGCTTTGTGCGCTCCGCCTGTTCAGAGAGTGCCAGATCCTGGTGTGGTGGAGGCATTGCGAGCTGATGACTCTGATGACGAATCACCGTTCATAGAGGGTGACGGTGACGACGACAGCGGCCCCATTCCGAATCAACCGCGTGGTGCATCTAGTTCAGGGACGCACCAATATCCTCTTCACTTGTCGACCCTGAATTTGGATGTACTATCGGATCCTGGGCGAGTACAGGGCGAGCCAAGCAGCGGCTCTCAGGGCTCTCAAGGGTCCAATAACTAAGCTGAATTTCAGATTGGACAGACATACGTGGACAAGGAAGTTGCGATCCTTGCCGTGAAGAACTACAGCATCCGTCGTGGGGTCGAGTATGGGGTGATGGAGTCAGATCATGCTAAGTACCTCGGACGGTGCAAGCAATTCGGGCAGGGGTGTAATTGGCTCATTCGATTGACACTCCGGAAGCGGAAGGGTGTGTG
>JASCZI010271890.1:107696-132144 GCA_036250425.1 Stylosanthes scabra
GATCACAGGCAGCTGGATTACCATGTCATATGCGATTTCATATTACCATTGATCAGGGCAGATGCTGCTGTGTCCATCAAGGTGCTCCGAACCGCCACCGAGTCCAGTTACGGCTTTCTTCCAAGTTACAGGAAGACTTGGAAGGCGAAACAGAAAGCCATCGCACATATATATGGGGATTGGGATGAGTCATATGCAGAGATACCTCGATGGATTCTGGGGGTCCAGCTCACCATGCCGGGCAGTGTGGCAATTTTGAAGACTGGTCCTGTACGTGCGGGGGATGACAACGAAGCGTACTTTCACCGTCTATTCTGGACATTCCCTCCGTGTGTGGAAGCGTTTAAGCATTGCAAGCCTCTCATCAGTATTAACGGCACTCATCTGTATGGGAAGTATGGGGACCATCTCTTGTGGGCAATTGCTCAGGACGGGAACTCGAACATACTCCCCCTTGTGTTTGCTCTGGTTGAGGGAGAGAACACCGAGTCATGGAAGTTTTTTCTGACTCATCTCCGGGCACATGTGACACCGCAACCGGGTATACTGGTTTTGAGCGACAGGCACACCGGGATCAAGGCTGCTTTCGAAGATCCTGCTTGTGGGTGGGTACCTCCTTCAGCCTACCGTGCTCTCTGTGCACGGCATGTAGCTGCGAACTTTGCTTTGAAGTTCAAGTCGGTCGCGGCCAAGCAACTCCTTATGAATGCCGCCTATGCGAAGAGCGAAGTTGATTTCGTTTACTGGCATGGCTTGTTGGTGGCTGAGGACAGGAGGATGGGTGTGTGGACCAGTAAGATGGAGAAGGAGCAGTGGACTCAGTACATGGATGGTGGTTGGAGGTTTGGTCACATGACGACCAACATTTTCGAGTGCATTAACTCTGTTCTTAAGGGTACTCGGAACCTCCCCGTGACGGCTTTGGTGAAGTCCACGTACCTCCGACTTGCTGAGCTTTGAGTTAGGAGAGGAAAAGATGCAGAGGCACAACTTGGAGCAGGGCACCAATTCAGTCAGACGTTGCTGGTGCCATGGAGAAGAACATCAAGGATTCTAGGTGCTTTGCCGTGACTCAATTTGATCGTCACAGCCATGGTTGTCAAACTCTAGTGTCAACTCTTAAGCTCTTACGAGTTTACAAGTTTAGGTAGTGGAATCGAGTCAACTTGGCACTAAAATCGCACCTCGGTAAACTCGGCTGAACTCGTGTAAACTCGGGTAAACTCGCATAAACTCGCTCAAACTCGCGAGTTTATGAGCGAGTCAACGAGTTTGAATTTGACCCAATTTTGCCTAAAAAACGTCATATTGCCAAAAAAGAAAACTTTCCCTTAAGAGTTAGAGTTACAAAATTGTTGACTTACTCACACACACTCCTCTTTGCATCCAATTTGTGCATTGTGTGTTATATGTTATTGTACTTATTGCATAATTGATAATTGTCTTTTGAATCATACATATATACAACTAGTTTAACTTAATATATGTACTTTAAAATTAAAAGTTTTTAATTTTAAATACCTAAATTAAGATTATGTATGTTATATTTTTGTTTTTATAGAATAGGTAAACTCGTACGAGTTTACGAGTTAACTTAAACTCGCGAGTTTGACAACCTTGGTCACAGCTCTGAGTTTGAGGTCACACAGATCAGTCCTACAGGAGGCTTTTCACTTGGCAACTACCGTGTCTCGCTGATCAACATGACATGTGACTGTGGATATTTCCAGGCACTACATTATCCGTGTATGCACGCTGCTGCTTGTTGTGCCCACTCTCGATTGGATTGGGGTGCCTACGTGCATGACGTGTATCACATGTCAAAGGTCTTCGACGTGTACCAACTGCACTTTGCACCACCCATACTAGAGGGATACTGGCCTCCCTATGGCGGCCTCATAGTCATTCCCGATCCGAACATAAGGAGAGCAAGGGCGGGTCGGCCACGGACTACTCGGATCAGGACTGCAATGGATGACGCCGACCCAAACCGACCTCGACGCTGCGGTCTGTGCATGGAGATGAGCCACACCCGGAATACTTGTCCTTAGAGATGTTCCACGGCTGGTGATGCTGTTTAGAGTTTAGGGTTAGTTAGCTGTTTAATTTTATGCCTTTTCCCTTTCATGTTCAGTAGGTTTAGGGTGTGTTTCTATTTCTGTCGTTCATGAAATGGATTATGTATGAAATCATTTGAATTCTTATATGTATCCGTTTATGCCACTGTTGTTTCTATGCTATCATCTCGTTGTCATAAACTCATCTAAAAAACAACAAAACTTGATTCGCTCGCAACAGAGTCACATTTTAAATGAACATTAATCACGCTTTGTATTCATCCACAAACAACAACTTCAATTTATCAGAAACTAACAAAATCATAATTTGTCATCATACATCGTAAAAGTACAATCTAGTTACATTTTGACGGTAAATAAAAGGTAGAGCATAAATATTGACCTCGTACATACATACTATTTTCATAACACCGTAGTGACCATTTCTCAGATGTCTCCTACGGAGCTTGTATTGGACCGATGGACTGAGGTGGTCATATCTCAGCCCTGGCCTTTTCATGGAGAATGCGGCGACATACTTTAAATCATCGGATGTTTAGGAGGACTATCATTTTTTAAAGTATCGCTGCCAAGTCTCCTTTCTTAATTGCCTAATCCATCCATTCCCAAAGAGATCCATCTGTGCATGCTCGCGGAACCACCTCCAAACAGCTCGTATATTTCACTCGAATCACATGTCGCAATCCTACCTCTACTATCTCACCTTCACCCCTTTCCTTGAACTCACAACCCTTCATAAGCCTCCTATTTATAGTGCTGGGATCCGCCAACTTGAATCCGTGGCACACTGCCACAGATTCTGCCTTGTTTAAAACATCAAACTGAATCCGTGGCAGGGTGCCACGGATCCAGTGCAAATAAAGGCTACAACAGCAGAATCCATGGCACCCAGCCACGGATTGGTGAATTCCCTTCAGGATGCCATAGATTCCATATAAATGTGGAACGGAGCAATATGATCATTTATTTGGTTTCAGTGTAATCTAATAATATAGATTTTCATATAGTGTAGTACAGTAACTTGCCCTAAAAAGTATTGAAATTTTAACTTCTTTTATAAATTATATTATAAAGAGTTTTAAAAATAAAAATTAGACATAAACTCTTTTCATAATATATAAATATATATAATATAAATAAATATATAATTTTAATTATTTTAAAAATTCCCGTGATTATAATTATTAAATTTAATGGTAATATTAGATATATATCTATTTTTTTTAACTAAGTTATTAATTTTTATAACAAATAAAAAATTATTTTATATCAAATACTATAAAATAACATATAAATAATTTTCTATTTATATCAAAATATTTTTATTTATAATAAAAATAAATAATTTAATTAAATTTAATTGATAAAATAAATGTTGGTGTAGAATTATTATAAATTTAATTATAAATATTATTAGAATTACAAGAACACTTAAATTTTTCATATATATATATATATATATATATATGAAAAATAAGAAAGAGGGACCTTGTGGAAAGTTAGCTAGGCTGTCATGATTGGGACTCCAAGAATCAAATCATGTTGAAATTAGCTGCTTGGCAATAAATGCCTGCCACATGCTAAAGGCTACTCCCACTCCCAACACTCCCCCAAACCTATCAACTTAATAATGCACTCTTTCCATTCTTGTTTCTTCATGGCTGCTATATCATGTTTTCTTGTTTTTCTCCTTTTTAAACTATTATAGAAAAGTGAAGTACAAATTAGGTTTAATTGTTGGCCTTAATTGTTTCTTAGTTGCCAATTAGCTATATACTAGCTTACTAGTAGCATACATTATTGGTATCTATAACTTTTCAAATAATTATGAATTATTATATTGAACCACCTTTAACAATAATGTTATGTTCTAACTTGATAATGTTAGTATGCAAGAGATAATGTGTTACTAATGAAACTTAGGATTTAGATCATATCTAAATAGTAAATAACAGATAAAAAATTAGTTAATACAGGCAAAAATAATATTACATGATAACAGCAGAACTATAGAATCAGCAGGTAGCTAATAATATTTAAAAGTGTTGGCGTATATAAATTAACATTGATAGTCGATTAATTTTTTTTGGTTACATAATGAAGTGTGTAATGAGGAGTTTCAAACAAGTTCGACCAATTTGGAATTATTGTTATTTGGAGTTAGTTGATCCGATTATTATGAAGCAGAAATACATTATGAATGAAGGTAGTACTCAGTACTTATTCGTTGAAGTATATGGAGTGTTTGGATTGAAAAAACATAACATGAGTGTTTAATGAGGAATTTGCTTTGTTAGAAGAGGAACCTCAAATGAGTGCTGTAAATTAGAGTGCGTTTGATTTGCGTTTTTATTTTTTATTATTTTTTTTCAGTATTTTATGTTTTCTGAATTTTATTAAGAAAAAAGTAAAAACAGCAGAAAATAAGATTTTATTGTTTTCACTTTTTCTTTCATAAAATTCAAAAAACAAAAAACGCTGAAAACAAAACAAAAAATAAAAAAGCAAACCAAACGCACCCTTAATTCTATAAAGCTAGCACTGCCTATTCTTAAATTGCAGCTTAATTACTTTGCTCCTATTGGAAGATAAAAATGTTCGAAGGATCAAGGATGTATTTGTTAATTTGTGAAATTAAATCATCATGAAACTATGAAAGTGTGTATGAGAGCAGACCCAATGTTAAGTTAGTTCCCTTTGGATGTGTTAATTTTATTTAAAAATATAGCTAATAATGTTTAATTTATTTCATTCAACTTTTTACTTAATGTTTTTTTATCCATTCAATTTTATTTTTTATTTTTTCATTTGTGTGATTGTGTCAACACTATCTCTTAATATTTTTAATTTTGTCTCTAATATTTATAAATGATTTTGACATAAATAAAAACATTATATTAGAGCAGAGACTCAAATGAAATCTAGGAGTATATGAGGTGCAAATTCTTAACATGAGTAGAGGCTCTGTGATGATATTTGTTTTGTTTAATTTTGGATTATTTTGTATTATGGTGCTGACTGTGTTTGGTCCTATTGATTCTTGATGGCAATGTCAAAAAAAATTGATTAGGATTTAAGACTTGCTTTTGCTTCCTTCGGTCGAGAATAAAATTTATCTTTAAAAGAATATATAAAATTAAATAAAATTACACACTAAAAATATTTTTTAAAAAAATAAGAGATAAAAAATATATATTTTTATCAAAATATTAACTATTAAAAATACCTTTAAAAAATATACATACATATAATTAAAGAAAAAAACTTTGGTAATTGGTTGCACGTACATACGTGGGGTTATCAACTCACAGTGTGCATAGAAAAGGACACCCAAAAAAAAAAAGTGTGCATAGAAAAGAATCTCCTATGACAAAATCATTTCACCGAAAGGCAGTATATCATTAAATAGAAGAAAAACGTATTCGTACACTTATATATCAATCACATTTAATTTTGGGATATTATTTATTTTCATAATATTCTTAAAAACATATATATAATTTCCTGAAATATTTGTTTTAAACTTCGAAATGAACGTCCACTAAATATATAAATATCATTATCATTATTGTGTATATATATATATGCAAAAAGGAATTGGTTTTTACTTTTTAGAACGTTGAAACATGAAAGTGCCTTTCTTGTCAAACCATGCATATCATTGCTTTATATATTTTACTTTTGTATTTTGATATTGACATTTTAATTAAGCACTATGAATCGGTATGATATGAATATGATTCTCTATTGGTCGATATATATTCTATATGATTCATGATATAATATTAAGTACATCCTCTATAACTTTATGCCACTAAAATTGAAAAAAGGGCAATGTGTCACAGAGTGTTATCTAAATTTCTATAAAGCTATTTTACATTGATTCCCATGTCAATAAAGCTAATTCACAACTTTAAGGTAGTATTTGATTCATGAGATTGGAATTGAGATTAAAAAATTAAGATTTAGTATTTATTGAATATGAATTAAAATTAAAATTTGAGTCTTAATTTTTAAAATTTCAGTATTTTCAGTATCTCATTGGGGGACTTTTGAGACTAAGACTGAAATTTTAATAAATATTTCTTAGTCAAATATCCATATAACATTAAAGTTTTCAATATTAATATTTATTTTTTATTTATTAATTTAATTTAATCTCTACTTTTCAGTATCTATTTTTTAATAAATTTAAACTAAACACAATAAATAAACTTAATACAGTTCAAATCTCTCAATCTCAGTCTCTTTTCCAAACACATCATAATTGAACATTTGAAATTCAAAATAAACCTTACAATTATTTCCTTCTTCTCCTTTTTTTTTTCTTTTTTTTTTTTGGCAAATGGCTATATCCACTTTATGTAAAAGAATCCTGATTCCTGAACCTTGTTATGTGTTATGAGAAATAAACGTGTTTGTTTTAAATGGTTTTGATTAATAAAAAAAAAAAAGGCTGCATAATAACCAATTTGATAAAATAAATAAATAAATAAAAGGGTTGCAATTTGCAAAGGGACAAATAAAACAAGGGTGTACAGGTGCAAAAGTTGGATTATGGATGCAACGAACCAAAAAAATGTGAGTTAGAGAATCAATCATAGATTGATTGATGAAATAAATAAATATTATTCAACTTCCTTTCTTTCTTAAAAGAATGTAATTTTTCTTTTTTATAATGACAGCTAAAGAAAATGAAAAAAGTGTATTGAACTACTGACTTCTCCTAACATGTGAGATATTATGATTAAAGAATCTTTATTATTCTATAAAATATTTTTTTATTCTTTTCAGTGATCCTATTTATGAAATTTAGAAAATATTAGATAGGAATAAAAAATATATATATGGATGATATAAAGGGAAAAAAATAAGTTCTTTCATGAAGTAACCAAAAAATTGTATATTAAATTTTCCTTTTTGTTTTTTGGTTCATGTAGCACTGTAAGTGTCTCCATGCCTTTTTTTTTGGAATTTAAATATATAGTTTTTAGTTATACAGTTTGGCAGACACAAAATCAAAAAAAAAAAAAGAAGATATACAGTTTGGCGCCACAACAAAGAAAGAAAGAAAGAAAATTAAGTGGTTGATTCCTAGCAGAACTGTATAATATATATTATAATAATCAAATTTCGCACGTTTTATTTTATTTTATTTTTTTAAAAAAATTGAGGGTTTAAAAGAGAAACCAATGGGACCGAAATTTTAATTTGTAAAATTTCATATTGAAAATTTTATGATAACTAGTTGGAATGGATGGGATGAGAATTTGTCGTTATGTTAAAAACTAATGGCTAGTGATCAACGCAGGAATCATATCCATGTCCAAAAAAAAAAGAGCAGGAATCATATCAAATTTCATCACATTTGTCCTTTTTATCCACAACAACAAAAAAAAGGAACAGAAGGGTATTACAAAAAATAAAATTATTCACCAACGATTCTTTAATTTTTGGTTATAAAACAAATAAATATAATAATAAGATAATATCATGTGTAGGATAAATATTTATTATTATTATTATTATTACAATATTTTTGTTGAACCTAAAAATGGAATACTTATCTCTTCGACAAAATTTAAAAAAACAGGTGACGACTTAGTTATTGTACCAAGTCCAAAAATAACAAAAATAAAAAAAAAACTATACGCTCAACACATCATTGTACCAAGTCCCAAAAAAAAATATCATTGTACCTAAAGTTAAAAAGAATTGGTCATCCGACAAAAAAAAACGAATTGGTCTGGTCTGGGTGGGTTGAGTTTTCCTTGGTTTGTGTCGGGATTATCCGGCCCAAAACATGACCAAAAAATTTATTTTGGTCAAGTTCATTATGCTATGGATACTTAATTTAAGTTTAAACAAACAAAAGTAAAAAAAGAAATTGGTCAATTTTAAGACAAAAAAAAAAAAAAACAATAAGAATTGGTCAATTTCATTATGGATACAGGATACTCGATTAGGTTTAAACTTTAAACTTTTTAAGCCCAAAAAAAACACTTTGAACATTTGCTACAGTTTTTAATTAATGAAAAATTATATAGAACCTTAGACCAATTTCTGCTGTATAGTAATCTCTTCAAACACCAATTCTGCACTACACACTTTTTAAGTAGAGGACTACCAAAAATATATGAAAATATGTTATATAATAAAATGTTACAATTCACAATATCAATTGATGATCAATGTAATCAGAGAAGCATGGAAGATGATAAGTTAGAAATTTAGAATGCACCAAAGATGTCAGAAATGTTAATATCGTTAGAGATAGTAAGGTGTATGGTGCACATTACCTACTGTGGTGCACCACAGAAATAACTCAACCAACTTTTATTATTACTAAAAAATTAATTTAAAAAAAAAAACCGATAATCAACTAAAACTGCTCCACTAATCACCTGAAAGCTGAAATCAAAACCCTTGAGCTGTACTCACCTAACCATTACCATCATTATGTCCACAACGCCTACAACACAATGAATATTGGCACCCCTTTTTTCTTTGTGCCTTTCTTTTCTTTCCCTCATTATATGCTTGGTTTTGACTATGAAACTCATTTGAAATTTACCCAAATGGTCACCATCATTTCCAACAATAACCTATTCTAACCTAGAAATTAGGGTGTGCTCCATTCTTACAAGCACAAGCAGCAAATAATACATCTAATTTTCTGGTCTAGGCCTTCCCTTGCATTGTTTGCAAACACATATTATAAATGGCAGGAAAGTAAATGTTAACAGAAATTTAAGCAGCCAAAGAGACATGATCTAACATAACATTTTTTTTTTCTGCACACAAGTTAGGAAAATCACATTTACCGATAGAATTATCAAACACAAGTAACAACAGGACAAAGATATACAAAGAATATGTATATGTGACATTTTGAAAGCATGCAGCATGTGCCCCCCACAACCTTTGCTGACAAGCTCATATATTTAACAAAACATTAGTGTGCAAATCCCCCAACTCATTTGCTTCAGAGGCACCTAACAACCAAATCAAACTCAGAAAACCTAAACTACCCAACTCCAACTCAAGGTAGATATGCAATCAATCAGTTATGCTTCAAAATGCTCCAACCCAAAATTTGCCAGAGAGATTCCAAAAGCCATGCTCTCAAGAATAGTAAGCGGTGAAGGGGAAAATGTGAAACTGAGAAATATATTTTGTATGCTCAAACCACTATAGCTTGACCACTAATCCCGTCATGAAGCTGAAGCGAACCGTCCTTCATCAAGTTTATGCTCAAGCTCTTGAATCTCTCCCTTGAATACTGCCTTGACGCTTTTCTCCAATCAGTTCCTGTCTTCATCATGGCTACAAACTCGTCATAACTGATTCGACCATCCTGTGAAAACCCAAAAATCGAATATGGTTAGCAAAGCCTAGATACGGTCAAGAACCAAATTGTATCATAGTGATTGAAAATGCTAGATGAGTTTTAAGTAATCAGAGTAGCATCCTGGCTAATAGCTATAGCTTTAGCCTAGTAGGAAGCACTCGACCCAACAATTATGCATAAAACTAATTAGTTATGAGTTCGAAAGCCAGACCTTGTCAGTATCAACTTCTCGCATGATGTCATTCAATACATCCTTATCGGTTTCTCCCGTCTCATCCAGCAATGCTTGCTCTAGCTCATCTAACTCAATATAGCCACTCTCATCTTTGTCAAAAAATGTGAATGCTTTGCGGATATGCTCATCATTCTCCATTCTTTGCAAGTGAATAGTGACAGCTACAAACTCTCCATAGTCCAGTACTCCATTCCCATCAACATCAGCCTGAGACATTGGTAGGAAATAAAGTATCCTTGAATCATAAATTTGTTATATTATCATATTTACATGCACACTTGACAATTCCACAATTCTGGCATGAGTGGCAATTCATATTCCTACCTACTTAGATGAATGAAGATAACTTAAAAAATGAAAAATTGGTGGTATATGCAGCAGTGTAGTTCAACAAAAGTTAGGTGTGCCAACTAACTCAGATGCTTAACTCAAAGTAATGCTTCGGAAGCTAAATCAGTTTTCATATCCATAAATGAAGAACCTCAAACATTATTTTCATGAGAACCATTTCTCTAGCATATCGCAACAAGAGTTAATAGTGACAACCAAAGAAGTGAAACTGTATCAAACAATTGCATTATAGAAAGCTACACAGTTTGCAGAAACCTACCACTTCCATCAGCATCCTTATCTCTGGCTCAGCCAATTGCGAACCAACCTTCTTCAACCCGGCCTTAAGTTCCTCATATGTTACTTTGCCATCTCTGTCAGTATCCATCAATGTAAACATATCTTTGATTATTTCTACCTCTTCAACAGATAAATGTTCTGCAATTACCTGTAGCATTTATTTAAAACAAACATAAATCACCAAAATCACAACTTCGTATATAGATCTTGAGTCATCCATTATGCACAAGCCAGAATAGATGCTACTAACCCGAAGAGCTCTCTTTTTGAATCTATTCATCACGGAGAACTGCTTAAGCCTTGTCCTCACGATATCTCCCAACGGAACATTCGAAGCTTTCTTTGCATTCTGTAGCCAGGAATGTTCTGCAACCATAATGACAGTAAATAACTTGAATCACTTTCTATAAACATTAAACTGAATCTCCATAAATCAACCTTTTTTTTTAACACAAATACACAATGAAATAGAAAAGATAGCAATTGCACAAATCAAATGCAACACAAATGGAATCCTAGTATCTAGAGCAAGTGAGGTGAGGAACCCACCAAGAACCTGCTCTGCCGTCAACCGCTTCTTAGGATCAGGTTCCAACATCTGCCTCACAAGGCTCTTAGCGCTATCTGATATCTGCGGCCATGGCTCCCTCTTGAAGTCAATCACCCCCCTCAATATTGCTAATGCAACCCCTTGCTCCGTCTCTGCAAAATCCCCAATAAAAAGAAAAATTAAACTCACAAGAACAAAACACAACATGCCATGAAAATCAGTCCAAAACAAAAATCCCTCACGCAATAATTTCTTTTGAACATCGAACATTGCACACACTCATTTTAGCATGTTACAAAATCGAACTCTGTATTCAACAACGATCGAAATCTAGACCTTTTAATCAAAGCAAGAGTAAATCACCTGCCCAAAACGGAGGAACTCCACACAACAAAATATAAAGAATGACACCAGCACTCCACACATCCACCTCTGGGCCATAGTTCCTCTTCAATACCTCCGGCGCCATATAGTAAGGACTCCCAACAATCTCTGTAAACCTTTCTCCTACACAAAATCAAAACCATAACTGCCATTATAACCGCCACAACTACCACATACATTGATTGATTTTGAAAACGGAGGAAACAAGAGTTATAATAAGAGCTTACCAGGCTTGAAGAACACGGAGAGTCCAAAGTCAATGGCCTTAAGAACCGAGTTCTCCTTCTTATTCGCAAACAAGAAATTCTCCGGCTTCAGGTCCCGATGCATGACGCCATTGACGTGGCACATCCTCACCACCTCCGCAATGGTCCTCGCCACGTGCGCCGCCGCGCGCTCGCTGTAGTGTCCTCTCGCCACGATCCGGTCAAAAAGCTCGCCGCCAGCACAGAGCTCCATCACGAGGTGAACGTTCTCGTCGTCCTCGTAAGTCGCCCTCAGCTTCACCACGTTCGGGTGGTCGGGAAGCGCGTTCATGATCGCCACCTCCCGGCGGACGTCTTCCACGTCGACGGCGGTGCGAAGTTTGCGCTTCGAGATTGACTTGCAGGCTAGCTCCTGCTTTGTTTCCCGGTCCGTGCAAAGGTACGTGATCCCGAACTCGCCTCGGCCCAGTTCACGGCCCAAAATATACTTGTCCGTGATTCTGGACCGGTGCGGGCCCACCGGGATCACGTCTTTCAGTACACGGATCGGGGCTGGAGAGTGCCGCAGTAGGCCTTCTTCAGCGAACGGGTTCGCGCGGGTTTTCTTCTCCTTACGGCCCTGACCGTTGGGGTTTTTGTTGTCGTTCTCGTCGGAAACGGCGTCGTTTCCTCGCACGCAAGCGTTGCAGTTGCCCATGGAGGTTTCTCAGAGGTTGCAAGTTCAGAGCATGAGACGGAGAGAGAGAAAGAGAGAGGGGGAGGTTTTACGGGTTTTTTGGAGATGACGTGACGTGTGTTTGAGTTTGTCGTGTTGTTGCCGCCGCCACCACTCTCCCGGCGAGTTTTCCGGCGAGAATAAGAGATACAGAGAGAGAAAGAGAGAAGTGAGGAGAAAAAGTCTAAGCTGAAATTTTAGTAAGATTTGTTGACAGGTGGAATTTTTTTTTTCTTATATAAAGTTTTTTTTTTTATTATTACTTTTGTTTACTATTGTTTCATCGGTGTTTTTTTTTTTTTTTTAATTTAGATTTTATAATTTTAATGAATGAACAAGTACAAAACTACACCAGTTGCGGATTTAGGAGTGAGTTGACTGGGTGGATAAACTTGTTTGACTCCATGCATGACAATTACTGTTTACCTGGTAAATGAATTTGTTCTTTGTTTCCTAGTGATTGCAGTTTCATGAAAAGGATCTATGATCTATGATTCCACCGTCTAATCTAATAAAATGAGAAGAATAATTAAACAAGAAATTAATTAATAGAGTTTAGAGTAAATATCCGTTTCCATTTTTTTATAATTTTTTAAGATTAAGCACTTTTCAATGATTTAAATATCTCAGAGGATAGATGGCAATGTTTATGACAAAGATATTCACTTTTATATTTACTTACATAATATAGGAATATTTAAAGAATATAATTTTGATAAAAAAATATTTTACAAATAAATTTAATTACATAATATCATACTATAAAAATATTCCTTTGCATTGACACATGATTAATTATCAAAAAATAAATATAAAAATACCATTAATATAAATATATAACTCATATAAATATTATTACTAAAACTTTTTAATATAAATATATAATTCTATAAAATATTTTATGCTATTAATATATCAAAATTAAACTCATATTTAAAAATATTAAAAAATACCATTTCGTTGATTTCTTTCCATAACAAAAACATCAAATAACATTATATTTATTGTCATTTATGCAAAATTATTAGTTGTATATAAAAAATTAACCATTATATTGTGTTATGGCTATTCTTTTAGACACAAAAAGATATATAAAATTTAATTTCTTCACTAATTTCTCTCCCGGAAATTAAGTTCTTCAAAGGTGGTGTCACCAAAAAAAAGTTCTTCAAAGGTGGGGGAAATGCTATAGCTAAGTAGCTAATCATTTCAGATTAGTTGTTGAAGTTGTTCAATCATGGAGCGGTTGGGAATATTTTGACTTAATTAGCCGAATTGAATAGCCTTTTGTAAAGTAAGTTCTTTTTAATTAATTTTCTTATTCATTTTAAGTTACTGCACATTTATATTTATAAGTATAATGAAATTATTTTTATGAGATCTTAAACAATGTTAGAATATAACAAGTAAATTGTTTTTTAACAAAAAAGTATCATGTGAATATGGTAGTCACTTACATTTGCATTATTATTGTGCACAATAATAGTAAAAATGTTACTCATAAATATTTCAATTTTAATTTTATGTTGTATTTATTTATTTGTTTTTAAAATTATAGTTTATTTTTGTAGAAAAATTGTATTAGCTATTAAAAAATAATCATACATTAATTTTTAATGGAGTAAAACACATTCGCATACATTTCATACTTCAAATATTTTCCCAAATTTTTATTTTAAAGTTTAAATTTTTATTTTTGCTCTCAACGTCTCTAATATATAGTTTCAATTTTACCTATTTATTAAAGTTATTAACAATCAACAATCCACCATTTTTATCTTTTAAATTTGTCCTTATTCCATTAAAAGAAATGAAGGCCAAATTGAAAAATTAATAAACTTGTAGGATAAAGATAAACATTTAAAAAATATTGGCGATCAAAAGTGTGTAATTTTAATTTCAAAATAATTAATGAATCTCGTTTTCCCCCTTACCTTTCTCGGATTTTTTTTTAAAATAAATAAAAAAAAACTAAATTTACCGTTTTAGGCACGCAGGGGTATTTACCATAATAGATAACCCTTCCTATTTCCGAACTCTGCAAACCCAGAATAGCATTTACACCATTTCCGGGCTATGCAGTCCCGGAATTGGTGCAAATTATATAACCTGAACCAATTCCTGGACTGCATAGCCCGAAAATGGTGTAAATGCTATTCCGGGTTTGCAGAGCCCGGAAATGGAGCAACGGACTCTATATAAAGGGTGCAGCGGAAATGGTTCATTTAGAACTCATTTTTTTCGCTCCCTTTCACACTCCTCCAAAAATTTCTCTCTAACTCTTGAGTGTGAAACCATGGCTCCCCGAGAACGTTCTAGAAGGCAGTCGCGGGAAGATGATCGCGACGAACAGCCGGGCGGGGCCGGGCCCGATGTGCAGGCAGCCCCTGTTCCGCAGGAAGGGGAAGACTTACACCGACTCAACCGCGAGTGGCACATCGCGGGAGCCCTGGTTAGCTATATTCTTCACACCATTTGTTTTTGTTTATTATTTACGTACATTTTAAGTGAAGCTAGTTAGTGTATTATTGTTGGCACTCGTATGTTAGGTAACTAAAATGTATGAACATTGAACATGCTATGTCGGAATTTGCGATGCAATTAAGAGAAAAAATCAGAATTGCCAAATAAAAAAAAAAAGGGAGTTGTAAAAAAAAATAATTAGATTAGTAGTTATAAAAAAGTTAGGGCTGCAAAAAAAAATAGAGTTGCAAATTTTAAAAAAAAGAGTTGCGAAAATGAAAACATTAGAAATGCAACAGTAAATAAATTACGATTGCGCAAAAAAAATTAGAGTAGTGATTTAAAAAATTAGAGGCTCTGAAACAAAAAATTAGGGATGAAAAATGTTAGAGTTGCAAATAAAAAAATTTTAAAATTGCAAAATTAAATAATTTAGTCTTACTAAGTAGAAAATAGAGTTGCGAATAAAAAAAAAGGTTAGAGGTGAAAAAAAAATTACATTTGTGAATAAAATACAAGTTCAGGCTGCAAATAAAAAAAAAATAGAGCTGCGAATAAAAAATATAGAGTTGCAAATATAAAAAGAAATTAGAGTTGCATTTAAACAAAAAAAAATTAGAGTTGCAAATAAGGATAATTATAGTTGCAAATAAAAATAGATTTACAAAAAATAAACATGGTTGCACTTTGTCTTAATGTAGAGGGAGAGGATCTTGTTGCCCAGGCGATGCCAGTTCTTGGTGCCCGTACCTGAGAGGCTGATGACGTACTTGGATGAGGCTGGATTTGGGCATGCGTGTCAGCTGCGGGACTTCGTGTTCGATGCTCCACTCCTCTCTGCCTTTGTGGAGCGTTGGCGGCCAGAGACCCATACGTTTCACCTCCCGTGGGGTGAGTGCACCATCACGCTGCAGGATGTGGCATATCACCTGGGGCTCCGCACTGACGGGAGTCCCGTAGGTGGCTGTATGCGCGATTTCCACCTTCACTACCAGCAGGAGGTGTGGGATATGGTTGACCAATACATCGAGGAACGGCCAACCGTTCCGGAGAGGGGCCCGAACCCCAAGGAGGCCTATGCCTTTCGATTGGTTTGGCTACGGGAGATGTTGCAGCAGATTCCGGATGATGCAGACGAGGACACCCTCAGGCAGTACGCCAGATGCTACATACTGCTATTCATCGGGGGTTACTTCATGCCAGACAAGTCGGGCAACCTTGTACATCTTAGGTGGCTCCCGATGCTGAGAGATCTCAGAGCGTGTGCCCGCCTATCATGGGCAACGCGGTGCTTGCCTGAACTCTAGACCACCGTCTACATCATAGTCATCACCGCCGCCGCCGATTCCTTCCCTCGAAACCTCAGCCATATCATCCAGGTATAAGGCGTGGAAATGACTACTCACCGATGACAGATCCGGAATCGGGGCGGGTGCGGGGAGGATAAAATCCCGCCGACACTGAGACTCGGGCACAAACTCCAATCCGTCCGAGCTTTCGCTTGTGTCGCCCACGAAATCCTCGTCGGAATCCTCCTCGCAATTCCTTTCCAACTGCATAGCCGCCTCCGGCGCGGCGACGTGGATGGGCGAGCAAGGTATCACATCTGTACCACGTACCGCCGAGCTCGATGACCCGCCAGCTTCACTGCTGACTGTTTGCGTCTCGGCCAGCAACTCCATAATTTGCCCTGACCCATACTTGCGGTGCAGCTCAAACATCCCACGGACATGCTGATCGCCTTCGACCTAGAAAATCTTATACTTGAACTGGTTTGGAGGGAAAAGGTTCAGAAGTCGGTAGGCAACCCGTCTCACTGACGTCACACCACCAATCACTCCCATGTGGCGCAGTATAACAGAATTCAGCTCGTTCAAGGTGTTGACGGGCTGCGTCTAGAATACTACCGGCGTGGGAGACCGAAACCAAATTCCGCCGGAATCTCGGCCCATCTCTCCGTTTGGATACAAAGTTACCACTACGAAATCACTAAGATTCATGGTTTTGGAAAGAAAAAAATGAGTGGGATTGTGAAGGAATGATGGATGGTGTGGGTGGAATGGCAACACCATGGGTGCCATTTATAGTTTTTCGGAACGAATTCCGGGTTGTGTCGACCCGGAAATATATTTACACCATTTCCGGGCTCTGCAAACCCGGAATAGCATTTACACCATTTTCGGGCTATGCAGTCCCGGAATTGGTTCAGGTTATATAATTTGCACCAATTCCAGGACTGCATAGCCCGAAAATGGTGTAAATGCTATTCCGGGTATGCAGAGCCCGGAAATAGGAAGGATCACCTATTATGGTAAATACCTCCATGCGTGCCTAAAACGGTAAATTTAGTTTTTTTTTTTATTTATTTAAAAAAAAAAATCCTACCTTTCTCCCAACCTCAATGCTATCATCATTAGTAAAATTAAAACAATTTAAAAACATTGATGTAAAAAGATTTTCTTAAACATATTGAAATAAATAAATCATGATGCTAATATATTTAGTAAATTAATAATTAGTAATCATTTAAATAATTAAATCCAACCCTTCAACTATATATTCATGTCATCGCATGAAGTAACCCGCTTACTAAAAAGGTCAACAATTTCCCACTTATGTATGACTCGGTCCACTTTATATACATATAATATTTAATTTTAATGTTAGTTATATAAGTATTTTTCTCTATCAAGTTTAATCATATGTTTTTTTCATTTGTCTCCTCTCTTCATTTTTTTTCTCTTTGTTCTTCTTGATTAATATAAATGATTTTGTTAAAGTTAATCTAATTAGCAGAAATACTTATATATTTAGCATTTTTCTTATATTATATTAACTTTTTTATATATAAATAGTTAAATACGATACGAAATCAAGATCAAGCCAACAAAAAACATTAGAAATAAACAAGTAAGAAGTAAACTATTAAATAATGAAAGGAACCAAATGGTAAGAAATAATATTAGATAATCAATATAATCGATTAATAGAAAAAATATAACATATAAAAACATGTAAAAATTAATTATTTAGATAGTATAAAATTAATTATTTAAAATAATAAAAGATAAATGATCTAAAATAGTATCTGAAATAATACAAAATAAACATCTAAAAAAATATTAACTAACAATAAAATATTAAATGATAAAATGAGTTTGGGTTAGGTAAAGAATGGGGAATATTTTGTTCTCTTGACGTAGTCAATAATAAGCACAATCCTAAAATTTAATGATGCTTGCTATCATGAAGAAAAAGAATGATGAATAGAATAAAAATTATATGTGATTTAACTATCACTTATTTTATTTTTATTAATTTTTTTAAATTAACTTTTTATGTGGTAATCTTATCTCTTCATAAAAAATCCTCTTCACGAGACAACTCACCAAACTTAATATTGTTGGCCAGGCTTTGTAGGTTAAGGATGTGACCCACTTCAACGAAATAATAATATTCCTTAGATGTCTATGGTCAACTAATTATATAAAAAATATCAAAACATTAGAAAAAAAAAAAAGCAGAAATTATTTTTGAAATGGAATTGATTTGGGAGTAACGTTTAAAATTACATTTTGGTTAAAAATTATAAGGGTTTTTCCCCTATCGTGAATGGATGTTGGCAATTAATTTCCCTTGCCTCAAAAGTCAAAGCTGACTCCTCCTTTTTTGTTGACTTGCTGACTTTTCCTTTAAACGCAGAGAAGAGAGAACAACTCAATGTGAATGTGGTATTGTGGTTCTCCTTTTTTTTTCCTTTTCTTTTCTTTTTTTCTTTAATTATTATTATTTTTTTACATAATATAGGTACAATGGTACTATAGTTTATGTAAGTATGTCACAGTAACATTTTGCTGCTCTAACTGAATATTGGTAACAATTTCCAAAATTAAATAATAAGTTTAGCACATTTCTTTTTATTATTTAATTTACTTATGAAAAAAATTATCTAAAATAAGAAAATTAGTAAAATAAAAATAAAAATTTAACCCCTATTGAATTTATAATTTTTATGATATACATTTCATTAATTTAACTTTTGAAATAAAAATCCAAAATGAGAAAAAATGTAAATTGAAAAAATAAAAGATTTAACCATCATTAAAGTTATAATTTTTATGGTACATAAATTCCACTAAATACTTATTTAAAATTGATAAGATCTTCGTTTTTTATTTTATGAATTTACTCATTTTAGAAAAAAATAATTTCGATGTTTTTATATATTTACCTTTGTCAAAGTACACGCTTAGTTAATTAAGATAACTCTTATAATTGAGTTTCGGTGACCTAATTTAATTTTAAAAAATAGCTCATGGAATATTATTAAGATAACTCTTATAATTGAGACATCTTTCACTCCATCAATTAGTTTTATGATTGGATTAGAATCATGTAATCTCAATTTTAATATAATATTAGAGTATATCGGATTCAATGTTATTACATCACTCACCTATTCATATTTACGTTCTGAATGATCATTGCTAAACATGAATGAAGTGAATTATAAGTTTCATATCTATCGAGATAAAACTCAAATTGGCCTCCGAAATTTGACTCGCGCCTTAAATTAACCCCTGAATTTTTAAATTACTCAATTTGGTCCCCGAAATTTTGATTCCCTGACTCAAGTTGGCCCCTCGTTGGTTTTCCGTTAATGGCGTGCTGACATGGATGGTCAGTGCCATGTGTCAAAATAAGATTTATCCATGCGGAATCAAGTGACACGGTGGCGGCTAGTGACACGGTCAGTGCTGACGTGGCATGCTGACGTAGACAATATTGCGACATGTCATAACATGATTTGTCCACGTGTCACAGTACTGGTTGTCCATATATCATTAGTATGTTATTATTGTATATAACTCAAATTGACTCCTGAAATTTCACTCGTAACTTATTTTAGTCAATGAAATTACTGAAAACAAATCAAATTGGTTCTTAAAATAATTTTTCTTATTTTTATTTCTTAAATACAAAATTATTAATATTCTCAAAATTCATTGATTTATTTTTATTTTCTGCATATTGTATTGATGCATAAATTCTTATAAATACTTTTAATTTTAATCATATTTATTTAATAACAATTGAATATTAATATGTTTTCTAATATATAATTAAATTATTTTAATAAGATAAATATATGATTGAGTAAAATATACATCTTCTGGCTTAAATTATTTATATTTTATAGAAAATTAAAACTTATTTAACTCCTTAATAATTATTAACACTTATTAGTTAATAAAAAGAACCATTTATATGATAATTACTACAAATGATATTTTTGCAAAATAATTAAATAGATGGAATAATTTTTGTATGTAGATATAAAATCTTTCATTTTCTTTTGCTTTTCTTCTTTTAAATTCTTCACCAAAATAAAATCTGTACATTTTCATTCATAAACCATACACATTGTTATATTGTTATAGTTAGACTGAGTAATAAGACTTTTTCAATTAATATATAAGTTATGTTGTCATCGTTTTTATAAAATAATTTTTATATCATAAATTTATTAAATTAAATTAGTACTTTTTTATTTTGTAAAAAAAAATATTTTAAAAAATTTCCTTGTAGAAAATAGCAGTACTAATGAATTTCAATAAATTTAATAATTTTTTATTCAGAAATAAAAAATAAGAAAATCCATTTTAGGTACCATTTTGATTTATTTAGTAAGGGCTAAAATAAGTCGTGAATGAAATTTCAGGAGTGAATTTGAGTTACGTACAATGATAACATGTTAATGACACATGGACAAATTATGCTTGACACGTGTCACTTTGTCCAGGTTAGCATGCCACGTATCACTAGCCGCCACCATGTCACTTAATTCCAAGTGGACAAATCTTATTTTGACACGTGGCATTGACCGACCACGTCAGCATACCATGTCAGCACGTCATTAACGAAAAGTCAACAAGGGGCAAATTTGAGTCACGTAATGAAAATTTCGAAGATCAAATTAAATGAGTAACTTGAAAATTCAAAGGTTAATTTGAGTTTTATCTCCGCATCTATCTATTAAAGATACGAACTATATAAATATAATTGTTAAGTATAACAACATCAATTCTTGTTTCTAAGAGAGTACAATAATTGTTTTTGTGACTTAAGAAAAAACAGAAAATACATTGCTCCCATATAAATATAATTGTTAAGTACAATATCAATTCACTAGAATTAAACTAACAAACTTGAAATTCGTCTATCACTCTATATTACTACTTTACCACCTTCTTTACAATCAGTTTACAAATCAAGAATGGGTTAGGTGCTTGGTTTATTAATTAAACGTCACCACTAGCTACCTAAAATATATCATTTATTATTCCAACATCGTTTAATTTCAAAAAATAAGAGATATATCTTAAAAAGGAAAAAAAATGTTTTTGTGGTTTAAGTAATATAAAGATAGATATAGGTGGTTTTTATGATCACCATAAGATAAAAACAGCTTCATCCAAAAGCAGAAAGAATACAATGATTGAAAAGCCTCTCTATATCCATCCACTTAGAATAATAAGCAGCAAGTTTCTTTTTTATTCAATTCAATGGGGGCATGCATGGCTTTACAGTGAGACTGAAACCTTTTTTGTGGTGAAAAAGGGCGAAAAAGAACCAAAAGGCCATGTTATTTCATGATTATGTTGGATGATCATCTTGCAAAAAAAGAAAGTGAAATCCTTTTACACAGCTCACACTCCAAGACAATTGCTTAAGAGCCCCAATCTTCCAAGTTTTTTTTTTTTTATTCAATTCTTCAATTTCATAAGTATATGATACCATTAAATTTAGATACACTGCCACAATTTCGACAGATAAAAAACTGCCGCTAAACAATGATTGACGACAATTTTTATAATATGCGACTAAGTTATTGAATTTCGCGGCGATTTGGGTTTAACCGCTGTTAAATAGATACATTTCTCAACATTTTTTAAATTTAGCGGCGATTCATTTTACAATCGTCACGAAACGTCGAGTTTGTGGGTATTTAAAAATTGTATTTTATATTAACAATAACTTTTGTTTCGCTTATTATGGATCAATTCATAATGTATTGTGCTAAAATATTAGACAAGGAATTAAAGAGTTTGATTTTATTATATTATAAATATGCTATCTTTATTTAAAAGTGTTAGTTTTTTTTAAAACCGTTAATTTTTTTTATAAGTTATATAGTTACACTTTTAAAATTTCGCTAAATATCAAATCTTCATTTAAAAAATATGTTCTCATCTTCTTCCTTGGAGCAGTGAACTGCTTTGAATAATATGTATAAGTGAAGGAGAAAGTTGTTTTTTCTTTGTATATACTTCATGCATGCATAATGCATCCGTTCACACATGAAAGTTGAAACATCAAACATCATTATGATTCCGTCTCACAAATGATTTCTTGTTGGACGGCAGCGAAATAAAGTGGATGTTCGACTTAATTAATAATAACAAAAAGAAAGAGAGAAATGAGGTGTAGCAAATTAAAAATGTCGCTAATGATTATTAGTTGTATCTAACGCTAGAGTTTAAATTTTTTTTAAAAATTTAATTTCTATGCACATCAATGTAAATATATAAATTTAATTGAATAATTGTATAAAACTTTTTTCATCGTCAATATATCAAAATTAAACATTTTTTTAATTGGTACTCGAAAGAAAAGAAAAACAACACTGAGTAAAACCAACAATTAAGCTAAATCAGCTTCTAAATTTTGAAGAAGATCATTCCCTCATTCTAAGTTTCTAACCGTTTAATATGTTGAGCTCTGTTTCGAGCTCCCCCACAAGCTGACCAAACTGCGTCTTTATTTTCTATTTTTATTTTTTTTTTAACAAAGTTATAATCAACTAATGAATACAAAAAATTAGATTTGAAAAAAATTTAAAACACTATAAATTAAAATAATCTTTTATATACATATCATTATGTAAAAATGACTATTTTAATTTTTATACTTATCGCAGAAATATTTATCTAGAAAAATGAGTATCATTGGATGATTATGTCAAACTTTTTACATTGTTACGATCTATAATATTTAAATTTTTTTTTGTTAATAATTAAATAAAATTAGTATTGCAATTTACGAATTTTTTTTTGTACAAATTTATCTCATGTCTCATCACTTCTCTCCTCACTTTTTTTTTTTTATAATTATTTTTGGGTTATGCCTCTTGACTATTTGTATTCCGTCATGTCTCTTTTGAGTTTTCTTTTTGGGCTTTGCATCTGCTCTTTTTTTGGACACGTTCATCTGCTCTTTGGACTCTTTAAGTACTTATACTTAATAGATTATTCATCAATAAAAATGATTCGCAATTTTTTTGTTGGGTTGGATACCTTTTGTTTCACTTAAGAGCCACTAATTTGGGCTGAAACGACCCATATCTTTCGGTTTTTGTAAGTAAACTACTCCAATGTTTTTGGTCTTGATCATTGATTTTATATTATTAGGTAAAATATATGAACAATAGGCTCACTCTGTGCCCAGGTTTTCTGAGTCTCATAAGCCCAATACTTGTTCTAACATAAAGAAGAGCCTTAGCCCTTAGGGCATTCTTTTTTTATATTACTAGCTCCTCTTGAATGTAATCGGCAGGGTTGAGCTGACATGTCCAGCCCATCACTTTGACCAAAAAGAAGTGTGTAACCCAAAAAATATATTGAAATAATATATAGATTACAGGAAAAAAAAATAAATCCCTAAAAATAATACCAAAAAGAGACCCTAAAATATTTAAATATTATACATGATTTATCTTTTTATCCAGACTTATAAATTTTCAGTTTCAATTATTTAAAAATATCATACTTTTTATTTGTCATAAACTTATAAATACACTGTACATATTTTTTTCAAATAATTATTTGATATTTTTTATTTCTTAAATACTTATAAATCCACACAAAATTTGTCGAAGCTTACTGATTTTATTATAAAATTTTTTTTATATAAAATTATATTTATTAATTTATACAAAAATTTTATTTTTGCAAACCAAAATCAGCCATTAATGTTAATATGTATTAAAATACAAAATACGCGTTAAAAATGAGTTAAATTATACATGTATCTTGTATTTCAACATGTATTATACACTGTTGGTTATTTAGTGACTGATTTTGATATATACCTAGTAAAGTCCTAATTTATATCGGTGTCTATTAAGGTCAGCCGATCCCGTCCGAGTCTTGTCAAACTCGACCCAATGTTCTATTTAAGTTAAAATATTAGACCCACATGTTATTAAGACTATGTTCGGATCGCATCAAGCTCAGCCAATAAAATTAAATTAGACACAATACTAATACTAAGTAACTAATAAAATTTCAATCAATAATTTAAATTAAATATTTTATTTTTTTAAATTTCAAATATTTTGACAAAGTTGATTGATGTTGATTGGTTATAAATATTTTATTTTTTATTAGTCAATTTATTATTTAGAAAAATATTGTATATTTTTCTAAAATGAATTATTTTTTGGTGTGATAACAATTTTATCATTTTCTGTGAAGGGATCAAAATAAATTCATTTAAATATTACTAGCATTCAGCCATAATATAAGTTCCTTTCTCTCACACACACACTCGCTGAGCTCCCCTCACACCCATCTTCTTTGGGTAGCTGTTCTTTTCTCTTCTCTCTTTTCCTCTGTGACCGAAGTGTCTCTCTCTAATTCGATTTCCCTTTTCTTTTTAATTATGTTTCCCAATTATCACACTTTGCTTTAACCTAACCTTCTAGATTCTTCTCCTAACGATCATTCTGTAACTGTCGCCGGCAACCGCTTCTATCTCCTTCTCTTTCTTCACAT
>JASCZI010271890.1:149944-165215 GCA_036250425.1 Stylosanthes scabra
AGAGAAATGGAATTTCTTAATTCATAGCTTTCTGACTTGATACTTTTCTTACCTGTCAATTGGATGATCTGATACCTCATTGTGGCAATGTATGCAAGTATGAAGTTGGTTGCAACATGGGGTAAAAATCTTACAGTTTCTCTTGTAATGTTTGCAACCATAAATTAGTTTGAGAGGATCCCTATAGGATGGATGCTTCCCTGGAATTTCCTGCTCGTCATTTTTGACATCAACTTCTGTAAAGGATATCTTCTGTCTAATAATCCAACGGCTGAAATAATGTAGAAATTAATGTCAAATTCCTCCATATTTCCATGAGTTCTTTAAGATTAGAATAGAACTATTAGTGTCATATAATTCACATATATTCAGAAGTTAGTATGATAACTTCAGTTGAATTTAAATATCAATATTCTCTGATGCATGTTGCAACAATTCATGTATATTCCTATTCCACGGCTATTCAGATTCAACACATAGATTTGATCCTCATGATGAGGCATAGATTACGGCTTTGCAAATTTCAATGATAAAAAACAAGACACACATACAAAAATCAGCTTAGAACGCTTGCCATTTTGATTATATGATTTTTTAAGAGCAAAATAAGTTATGAACTACATCTGTCCAAGGATCATATAAATTGTATAGTTTATTCACACTAAAACTAACCAAAAAATAAAGGAAGCAACATTGTTAAATAGTTGCTCCGGAATTTGAGATGAAAAATAGAGTAACACATGCTTAACCAACCTTATTAGCAGGTTCTGTATTATGTATGCCTTTTCTTGAGGATCTAAGTAGGAATCGCGAGTCACCCTTCTTATTGCCTTCTCCAGATCATCTTGAGTAAGTTTCAGAAGTCGGTCATAATGCCTGGACTTGTGATGAAATTGAAATGATTGAGCTTCATTGTTGATTGTATTTGTGATTCCTTCCTTTTCTTGATTCTGACCATGTTTGATGTTATCATGAAAATGATTTGTGAATTTTGAAATTTCATTTTTATTCTGCGCTGCAGCTTGAATCTCAACTGTGCCATCAAAGTTGTTGTTAAACAGCAGGACATTATCACCAATATGATCGTTCTGAAGAAAATCAGTACTTGCGTTGGAAGAGGGTTCTTCTTGTAATTCATCAAGAACTTCTTCAGAAAAGTATTTGGATATAATCTCCAGTGGCTCAACAGTCTGTTTAGGGGCACTATTTGTTCCCTCTGCTGGCTTAGATATACTGTACCCATCCCACCATTCACTTAACCACTCATTAAACATTGTATTTTTAGTAGCCATGGACCATAAGAACATTAAAACATGTTGTTCTTTCTGTGTTAACGATGCCATTAGCCAAGGTATTATATCTTGCAATATCTGTGCTCCTATTCTTCCAAGCATGCATCCTATGATCTTCCCTTGCTCCTTATTTGAGAAGAATTCTCTAATTAAAGGCCAAATTTCTACTTCCTCTCGGTCAATATGGCATGAAAGTGATTTATGCATTGATTTGCAAATTTGTTGCAGCTTCCTGCATAAATGCTGATACCTTACCAAGGATGTAGAAACCGAAAGATCTAATTCAGACATCTTATGAAGGATGCCGGATATTTTATTGAAGTGTTTAACTTCAACTTCGTGATCAAAGGTGTAGGCATGGCTGATGTTTTTGAGTTTACCACTTGCCTCCAAAGCTGGGAAGACTATTTCATCCTCTGCATCACTATGGATTTGATAAAGAAAATATATGATGTGGAACCGCTTGTGGAAATCCATAAGCATCTTAGGATTGTCTTCTAACTGAGCTGAGCCAAGAACTAGGTAATCCAAATCTTTCTTGATAGCCTTGTGAAAGAAAAATATTATGTCAATTGGTTTTGGATCTTCAAGAAAGGAAACAGAAGAACTATTTGCTGCATGGCATCCAGGATTCAGATGCAACTTAACGACTGTAGCCGGAAAAAGTATATGCAGATTAATTCCTGTGGAATATGGTGTCTCATATTTGTTCGATCCCGAAGGTGAGGGATAGGATAGACAATTCTTGCTAGAGACCTTATGAGGCAGCTTGTCAGAATTTAAAGAAAACCCAGGTGCTTTCTTAACTTGCTCAGGTAAGAAAGAGTATTTGCTTTTGAACATATGGTGCAAGTCCTGTCGGAATTTTTCAATAGAAGTTTTACCTGAATACCCATTGCGGAACCACTCCTGTAAGAGTGATGCAAAACCTTTACAGGCAACATGATTTCCTTTCTTTATGAAATAGAGAATGGATCTGGATTCCTTTTCAGGCAAGTGAACTGAAAACCAAGTTATAGCACCCTTTACTAACCCAAGTGGCATCATATACAGGCTCAAGCTCAGAAGTCCCTCTTGCATCCCATTGCTACAGTTCTTTCTAATGGCAGGAAATACCTGATAAAATAAGGGTGTCAAAATGTCAAACATTTTAAGTATACCTCTGTAGCAGCCCTTTATAGAGGAAGTACAATGTTTTGATAATATGGGAGAAGTAATCATAATTAGACTTTTCCTAGACAAATCCTTGAGATGTATTCTCCCTTTCTTTTCTTCTTCTCTCCGAGTAAGAACCATATCTGTGAAGAACTTCATTAACGAATGTGTAGGCATATGCTGATAGGTCCGTTTAATAGAAATGCAATAGTTTGAAAACCACAATATGTACTAATATGATGTTCTCTTGTTCCCTTCCTTGCTTGGTAAGAGAAAGTAAGAAAAAAGTAATGACTTCAAAATTACAATGCAATTATAACCATGAAAAGGTAGTATATTATATACCTCATTTTCTTGAAAAGCAAATTGTTTTCTGAGCATTGATACGAATGATTCAAGTCTTTGACAAAGCTTCTCTACAAAGTCGCTCAAAGGCATTCCACTTTCTGATCTATAGAATAACAACTGCTGTAAATCTTCAATATGACTTACATCACAAAATTTTTCAATAGATTTTGACAAGCAGTCATCAGCAAGTTTGTTCAGCACTAATTTTTTCTGAGCATTGCTGCAATCGGAAATTCATATTCAAAGATCAGATAATTGAAAATTACAATAATAAGTATTTTAGAAAGAAGCGAAGGATGGCTGTTCATGAACTTTAGTAAGGAAAAGTTCGCTAAAAAAAATTAATTAGATAAAATCTTACAAGCACAGAAAAAAGTTCAGAGAAATTACCTGTAGAAGGTGATGACATCTGCAAAGAATTTCAGTTGGATAAGCAGTGATTCTAAATTCTGAAAGCTGCTGCAGTTTTTTATTAAACAAAGTTCTTTCAGAATTTCTTCCAAATCCTTTATGATGGCATCATGCCAAAGATGAAGAACGTTAATCTGGGTGGTCCCATCTTTGTCTTTTGGGCCATTCACTTCCATCTGACTTGAAAGTTCTTGGTAGTTCTTCCTATTAGAAGAACCCAACGGAAATGATCTTGTTATATCTAAGGATTGAACACCACCTTGAACTTCATCCTTGAAAGAGACGTCAGTGAATATTTGTTTGTTGCTTCCAATCCAAGAAACCAAAACCTTCGATATGTTATCTGAATTAGAAAAATACACAAAATTCATAGAAAGAGATAATCAAGTACGGATTACTGAACTGCGGCCTACCTCTTGGAGTGCTTTTTCCATGGCCGCAATTTCATTTATACACTGAGTGACTTCTGCTTGTTTGTCTTCGGAAAGGAAGGACACCATCCAGGGCAAAAGTTCCTCCAGCAATATTATAGGAACACTACATATGAATTGCCACACAAGTGAAGCCTGTTCTTCAGTAGGTAATTTTTGTATCACCAGTGGAAAAACCTGCATCAGTTCACAAATTTGATAACAAAAATGTCACTATGGAAATCCAATTCCAGATTGTACAAAAATACATATTTTCATTAGAATGAAGTAAGATTTAATTCAACTCTAAAGACTAACGTATGGGATTATGTCCAAGTGCTTAAAAAGGCTAAGTTCCATGGACGTGACGTGAAATTAAACTCTTAACGATATTAAAGAATATGATACCAAAGCTATATATGTTATGTAGGTCAAGAAATATGATCAGTTCGTACGGCTTGTTGTTTTGTTTTACCGACACTGCTTTGACAGATAACTGTAACGACAAGCTTAAAAGAAAAGTAATTAATTCATGGAAAACTAATAAGTGTTGGCCAAGTAATTAATCGTAACTGCTACCCGTTGACCACTTTGTTTAGTCAGATCAATGTCTGCTGAATAGTGAATACTAGTACATTATGAATTATTTTTCTTTCTTCAATAATCGTTGGTTAGATTAATAATGTTTTCTTTTTTCTTTCTTTTCTTGTTCTTTTGTATTTGTCTTAGGGTAGTTTATCTGTCATTTGATCCATAATTCAAGGCGTTATATTATTTAAGTTTATTTGGATAGGCATAGGCTTATGGTATGATGAGGATGTTATTTAGTTTTCAACTTTTCATAGAGATATATTTATTAAAATGTGAATACGATCGATTTTATTTAAAATTGTTTGTTAAAAGTTATTAGATTATTTGACTAAATTATTATTTAATAATTTTAAAGTGATAATTTCACAACAAATTAACTTAAATTTTTACCTTAAAAAAATAATGAGTTATTCTAGGTGTACACCAAAATCAGCAACCAAATCAGTCATCGGTGTACAATACGTATTGAAATATAAAATACGAGTTATGCTAGGTGTACACCAAAATCAACCACAAAAATCATAATATGCATTAAAATACAAAATATATATGTAGTTTAACTTATTTTTAGTGTATATTTTGTATTCCAATATGTATTATACAATAGTGGTTGATTTGGTGGCTGATTTTGGTATGCAAATAGAATTATTGATAAAATACAATAGATTAATTTTGATGGCTGATTTTGGTGTGCAAATAGAATTATTGAAAAATAATAATGTTAGTTAACCAATTTTTTCAATAAAAATAATTAATTTTTTGAAAATTATTTTAATTATTTTAAATTATATACCTTAGATCATAAGTTTTTAGTTCTAAACTCTAAAATCAGTTAGTATTAACTATTTAAAAATCAGTTCTCTATATTTTTCTTCTTAAATATTTTTTTATGTTGGCTAACTACACCTACATAATATATTTTGTATTGTTATATCTGTAAAATATAATACTGATATTTTTAAAAACATAACGTTAATCTACAAAGATATTTAAGAGTGATAAATAATGTCACTTCGATAAATAATAAAGTGACTGACGATAAATTTTACCAAATTTTAAGAGACTTCAAAGAATATTAAAAAATTATAAATTAAGCATAAGATTTTTTTATATTTTTTTCTATGAACTGTATATTTTTCCTTTTCTAAAAGTAAGTTGTAGTAAACGTTATTCGACTTCAGACTAAGATGATGGAGTGTCATTTGGAGTTATTGAGAATAATAAAAATGTGGGTCTTACAAATTCTTTTCTCAACTTTTGTAGTAGTTTTGTGGTATTTTTCACTTTCTAAAATTCTAAACAAAATTACAATTTTTTAAATAACAGTACAAATTATTTGTATAAATTACCCACTAATAAAACTGCTCCATATAGATCATTTTTACTGATGGAGTCGAAAAAGTTAAATTATAGAAAAAGAACATATAGAAAATTAAACTAAGTCTTAAGTAAATTAGATAAGACTCTAATATTGTGTTATTAAACTAAGTCTTTCAAAAGCTTAATCAATCAAATGAAAGCACTTCTACATCTAACATTTTTCATAAATTACAACAATAAATTACCTGCTCTTCTTCTTTCAGCATATGTTGGTAGATGGAAGTTTGCAAGACGCCAATGCAGTACACAAGTTCTTGGAACAGCTTGGCAATATTCTCGTTAAGGCACATCAGCTCATCCAATAAGTGAATGATGGAATCGAAGAGGTCATTGGTGCTTTTATGTTCAAGAGAATATGTAGAGACCACATTTTTCACGTGAGTATCCAATGCAAGGAAGACAACCTGTGAAAAAAGTTGTGAAGTTATATTCAGGAATCAGAAGAGTGAGCCTTAGTTTTGATGGATAACAATCGCAATATATAGAAGTTATGTTATTTATTCTCAGTTGTTATATGTTACTTTTCCTTCTCTCAGTTTATACCATTAAATACAACAGGATATAATATAAATCACACTAATTAAATTTTCGATAATACTATTATACACCTTCATATATTTTATTTACAACACCAAAAGTATAAACATCAGTACAGAAAAATTCATAAAATACACTGGAACCCGAAACCTCTTACAACAGGGAAGAAATAATGCCATAAGAACTACTTCGACAATAGATAAATTCTTACATTTATTTTACGCTTCATTTAATGATTAGAAAAATAAATAATTTCAATTCTATATTAAAGATAATTGGTATGAGAATCTATTCTTATAAATACGTACAACTTCTCATATAGCTTAAAATTTAGCTAGCGTTAACAAATAAATCAACGTTTCTGCTCAGATATATCATATTTTTTACTTATTAAACTAGTATTAAAAAACGACACTGTAAGTCTGTAACTCGAGTAACTTGCTAGCAAATTATTGCAAATGTGCATGAAAAAATTCCGATATTTTTTTTAAAAATTATTTGTATTGGTATTTAAATTCTATATAATTTGGACAAACTTCTAATTCACTCTAGGATACAGCTATTCTTATACGATTTTTGTATACATTATTTGATGTATACGAATTAATTAGAATTTTTGCTTCTCGTCGTTTTGGACAATTAGAATTTATTTTTTATTATTTGGACTTAAACAAGACCCTACATATAGATCAAATTTTTGGCTAATTATACACTACAGTCTACAGACACTGTGACGTAACATGTGAAGTGTATTTAATATAAAAAAACAATAAAATACCATCTAAGAACCAGATAAGTTTTTGTAGAAATAGATTATTCGATTGTCAACCAACACAAAACAAGACTGCAAAATTTTGGAATAGGATCAAAATTTGATGACCTTGAACTCCGAATTCCTCAACCATCGCATACAAGTTATAATTATTAATCTATGCGATGGTTAACTAACCTACACGAACTATAATCTGCAAGATTAACGATATGAAATTCGAATTACGTGCAGTGATGACGTTCATCAAATTCCACAAACTAATTAACACAAAAATCAGGAGGCATACAAATCTATGATTTATTAAGTAGATCCACGTTCTCTTCTTCGCAATTTTGCAGCGTTGACAACAAAACCAAAAAAAAATGCAAAAGCTCAAACACAATAACTGACAGCTCAAGCCTCAATCAAACGCAGTTTAGCAAAAGTAGTAGTTAGTTACTATCTATACTTTCTTGAGCTCAACGGCTAACATTTTCCTCAGATTTTCTAAGCAATCAAACAGATTTTAGTAGCAATTTTATAGGCTATAGCTTAGAACTGACCTCGTCTTCCGCAGCACAGTGATATTTGACAGCGATTTTAAGAAACCGGAACCGCCGTTGAAGCTTGAGAATAACTTCTCTGCTCAGTTCCTGCGACTGATCACCGAACGACGCCGTTTCCGCCAAGCGGCGGAGCTGGCTGAGTTCGGAGCGAAGAGCGTAGTGGAAATAAACGAACAATAGCGCTGGAGCGTCGACGAGTCGAACTCGGGACAGAATGTCCGGTAGTTCGTTCTCGTCCTCATCGTTATCGGAGAGAGAAGAAGAAGAAGGATCGCCGCCTTCCATCCACGGCGAGATCTGCGGCAGAAGCCACCATGAAACGGTTACAGAGAAAGAGAGAGAAAGGGGAGGTTAAAATGAAGCTCTGAACGGAATTTATTAGAGGCTGTTTCGGAATTTTTTAAAGAGGAAATGAACATTGGAAATTAAAAATAAATGAATAGAAGGAAGTTATGATATGAATAATATTGTTATGGCCGTTGCCACGGGTGTTAGAAAGGGACGTTGGAGGAAAAGGCCAAGGGTTGTTTTCGTCTTGTCGCTTCGCATTGCAATACGATACGCGAGTGCGGCATGGAGAGTGCCTTGTTTCGTTAATTTTGAATTTGAATTTGTTACGGTAATTATTATTGAAGTTGAAGGCGTGAACAAGACGCGCGCACTGTGGACTTTTGTGTTTGGCGCGCTCCTCGTTTTGGCTTTTGTGGAAGGAGAGGGATAAATGATGCATTTGATTTTATTTAGCTTTTAACTTCTACTTAAATAAAATTGAGTAATTTTAAAGTAAAAATATAGTAACCAATAATTTTTAAATCAACAAATCAATCAATAAAAAATATAATATTCATAATTCTTATTTATAGAATATTCACAATAAAAGTTATAGAACATCCAAAACCTAAAATAACTATCAGCCAACTTTAGAAAAGAACATCCGAAACTTAGGAATAGAACATCCGAAACCTAAAGAAATATAACATCTAATTCAAATTGTTGGCTGATATTGGCTGAATTTTTATTGGTAACCTCTAAATGGCTAAATTCGTCCCATAAATATTTTAGAATAAAAAACAGTAATTTTATGTCAACAAGTAATTTTGATCAACCAAATTCAATCAAATCATTTATTTCTATGCTAAATAGAAGATTATTTCGATGTCAAATAAAACATTATTTATGTGTAATTTTTTTTATACTAAATTTTTTTATATTAGTTGATACCGAAATAATATTCTATTTAGTATAGAAATAAATCGCTTGGTTGAACTTGATTAGCTAAAACCATTTGTTCAAATAGCATTACTCTACATTTTATTCTTTAGCAATTTTAATTATTAATTCAGTTTCCAAATTTTTGTAGTTAAATAAATTAATCGTACCTTAAAGTTTGGTAAAAATTTAGAAAAATCAGCTTCTATCATTATCGATATTTAATATAAATGCATAATCATCTTCTAAAATTTTTTAGAATAGTCCCTTGATATAGATAAATATCGGTGTATTGATTTGTTTAATGAAATAAAAATTTAAAAAACTTATTTTGTAATTAAAATTTGTTAAGAACCAAATATACGAAAAAAAATTAAGATTGATTTGAAATATTATTCGATAAAATTTTAGTTTCTATAAACATTTATTTTTTAGTTTTGATTTTGATTTTCATAAAATAATTTTCTTTAATCAACAAAATTTAAAAGAAAGACCTTTATTTTAGTCTTACTTATAATTTGATCTAATAATACCAATCATGACAACATCTCAATGAAACCTATTGTCGATTGAATCTATATAAAAAATCATAACAATAAAAAATGCCATGCTACATATTATTCATTTGTTTGATTTCATCTAATAACGACGTAAATAGGGGATGGGGCCATGTTTTTCATGTCAGCTAAGCTACGGCCTACGAGGGTTAGGTATGGCCGGTCGTGTGGGTCATGGTCACCAACTCACCATGGCCAGGTGCATGCTGCATTGGCTCAGAATGGCAATGGCGGCAATGACAAGCTAAGAGAAAGTTCTCACTATGGTTCTATGATATGATAAATACTATGAATACAAGTATTTTCCTATAATATTTTTTGGTGTATTTTCTTTTTCTATAATATATTTGAACTTTGGACACCATATATTCATACACAAATAAACGAAATATATATATATATATATTTTTTTTTATCAATTTGACATCATATTAACGTGTTTGTTATGTAACGGCCAATTCATCACTTCACGGTCAACATGTTAATTACACAATTTTTATTACAAGTTAACGTTAGAAATGACATAAAAATTGCATTGTCTCAAAAAAAAAAAAAAAATCAAGAATCAAAGTGAAAATTATTTTAGTAAGAGTCACACATTGTATTCGTAAATATCTAGGTTAGATTGGTACTTCAGTGGAATATACATATATAATCAACCAACATGTGAGATATGAATCAATTGAGAAATGCAACACATATATATATATATTTTTTTCAATTAAGTTGCATAATATGTTAAACGTATTTAGTAATAAAAATAGTTTCTATCAACAATATTGAACCAACTTAATTGAATTTAGTTTTTTTTAAAAAAACTTAATATATATATCCTTACTTCATATCTAACTTCTTATGTATACAAAACCACGAGCTGCTCATCACATGCTAGAAACTCTCCTTGTAGACCAGTGGTAGCTCATTTTGACTTTTTTTAGTCAACCAAACAAAAGAAATATACAAAAATAAAAAAGTAATTAAATCATATTATTAAAAATTCAGTCAATTTGATTTGAGAAATCATGAGTGTCTTAATATTCATTGATTTTTCCTCATGAATCAAATTCGCAACACTAAAAAATTATGGTCCATTAAAATTTCAATATTGTTTTATATAGTAATGTTTTTTAAATATTTTGAAAAAAACTATAGAAATATTATTTTTAATATTTTATTATGTTATTTTACTTAATTATTCTTAGAGTAATTTTATTAATTATAGTAATATAATATTAATGGTCATCACTCATCAGGTGAACTCATCATCAATCCATTCACGTTAATTCAGATCAGAGTCTCGGTTGGTTGAACCAAAAAACTGGTCACTCACAGATCCCAGACCAAGTTGAGTCACCACACAAACCAGACCTGTATCATATCTTATTTGAACCGGTTCGACCTGAACGATTTTTAAGTAAACTTAGTGGCCCAGCCGGTTTTAAACACCAGACCTCCTCTGAATCTGCCGCTGCTCCTGCTAGGAAGCTCTGTGTCTCAGGCCCATATACAAGCCCAATAATAGGTGGAAAAAGGTCCAGTGGGCCGGGCAACAAGAAATACTGCAAAACCTATTTCATTTATTTATTTCTTTAAAAAAATTGGTGCAATCGCTGCATTCGGGAACAAAACGAGAGGAAAGCAAAGCAGGGTTAGAGAATAGAGGAAAAGAATCCGTGAAGAGTGCGAATGCGTGAACGGATCTTAAGTCATAACCTCATATCATTGTAATCGCAGCACAATATCAAGAAATTGCTATAGGAACGAAACAACAAGGATAATCAACGATAATCAAGGAGCTTATTCTTGAATCTTAAGGGAAGGAGAAAAGAAGAAGAAGAAAGAGGTTTTGAGTTTTTAGAATTGAAAGATAGGAAAAAATGAAGACCACGAAGGGCGGCAAGGTCATGAACCCTACCGATGCTTACCGAAAGGAGCTTCGCAAGAAGGAATTGAAAAGGGTAATTCTTCACTCTCTTCTCATAATTTGTTTTTCCAACATGTACCCTAATTAGTTGAAAAACTATAATGCAAGTAGCTGCTGTAAAAATTGAAGGGCAAATTATGATGATAAGCATAGGGTTTTTCTTTTTAACCCTAATAGCTACTTCAATGGATTATCTTCTGATATTTCTGTTATTACGAAGTTCTTGCTTAATTCTTTATTTTAGTTTGATTTATAATTATTTGTTCTTTGATTTTGCTTAATAGAATAAGAAGGAGAGAAAGAAGGTGAGGGAAGTGGGGATTCTCAAGAAGGATCCTGAACAGCTAAAGAAACAGATTGAGAACTTGGAAATGATGAGTAAGTCAAGTCTTCAGCTCCCCCACACTCCTTTCATTTATTTATTTTTTCTTGTTTTATTTATTCTTATTGTTATTTCGTTTGGTTATGGTTGTTTTCGCTAAGAAAGTATTAATTGATCGTGTGTATTGCTATAGAATGTATGAATCTCTTATCATACGGAATAGCGAAAGCCAATTTGCAGTGACTCATAATATCTGCCGAGAATTGAGATTTCAAGAATCCTGATCATCTTTATGATAATTAGATGTTAGAACTAGTTGATAGGCCAAGATTTCCATGTATTATTACATTAATGAAGTTAACGAATAAAAAATTCAGGAAGTTTGTAAACATGAATAAAAGTATAAAACAAGTAGTGAGAATAAAAGTGTGCGCATAGATTCTTTCAAATTCCTGCTAAGATAGTGTTTATCATGGGAAGGTTGTTTGACTATCTCAATGGAGAAATTATGTTGTCTGTCTCAGTGGAGGGTGGGCAAAGAATAGAGATTTCCATTGCAATATGAAAGGTGAACAGTTGTATAGCAGTTTATGCATACAATTAGGTAGATCTAGTGCAAAACTTTACATGTGTCTGAAAAGTGAAAACACAAGAACATCAAAGTCAGTTCATTTGTTTTGCCCTGTGGTGCACTAATGCTCTGTATGGTTTCGTGAGTTAAGCCCAGAAATTTGTGGATCATTTATGCGTGCCTTTTTCTTTTGACATTCTTTATTTTCCTACTCGTGTTCCTACTCAATTTGATAGCTTCTGCTTTTATTCACTAGATTAGATTCTTGGCATATATTACTTTAACAAAGTTGGTGTCTTCTGGAGCTTTGACCTATTCAAATTTACTGTGTTTTGTTGGTGCAGAGGCTGATGGTGCTTTGGATAAGGCAAGAAAGCACAAGAAGAGACAACTACAAGATACACTTAACCTTGTCCTAAAGAAGAGGAGGGTAATGACATACCATGCTTTTCTTTTTCTTGGACCATTTCGCTTTATTGTTTCATATTTCTTTCCTTAGTCCTTACTGAATTTTAGTTGTATGTTGCACACGATTATTGCTTTTTTAATGAAAAGAACATATAACATTGATAGTGCATGGTGGATCTCTGGCATTCTGAGGCCAATTTCCGAGTTGATTTTATCTGTTTCTTCACCATGTTTAAAAGTGCATGCTTACTTTCATGCCCCTTTATGTGAGCTTAAGTTGATCTTTTCTTGGTCCAAAATAAAAGCTTGTGTGTTGGTAGTTAAATTTAGACATCAGACTGACTTAGTCTGTTGACCCCACTGTGTTGTGAAAGGCAGAAGAAGTAAAGCTTTATGGAATATTTGTTACCTGAGTATGATGTTGCACCAGTAGCAGAGACTGACCTTAATTAATAAATTTATACTTCAGAAGTCACTCCACACAATTGTATGCTAATCTTTTTAATAAACTGTTTCTGCAAATTATCACTTTTTATGATGTATTCATCTAAACCATTTTCTTTCTTAACTAGGAATACGAAGATAAAATGAAGGAGAAGGGTGAGACCCCTGTTATGTTCAGGTGAGGGATCTCTCCTTTGCTTAAAAAAACTTACCTTTTTGCCCACTTTTTCCTTTGTTTGTTTATACTTTCTAGAATGTCTTTTGGACAGTCATTTAGGGCCTCCCCGAAGAAGAACAACTGCAGAAGAAGAAGAGAGAGTTAAACACCCAAAGCCTGAGGTAGGATTTAAAGTTGTTTCTGTGTTGCATGTATTTTAATTTTTTCTAAAAATTTGTTCCCAGCATACATAAGTAAAACGTACATAGGTAAACTGCCATATAGTTAATAGTTTTGAGATATTTATTCATTTATTTTGCAGGACTCTGTTTATTACCATCCAACATTAAACCCTACAGGGGCTCCACCACCTGGGAAACCTCCCATGTTTAAATCATCCGTAGGTATGTTGAGCTTCCTTTTCATCTTTGTTAAAATCATGAATATTTGCTTTTAGTTGCCTGATCCGCCTTTTTGTGATGAGCTCTCAGGACCTAGAATTCCCTTATCCGGTGCATCATCGAGTACCGCCGCATCATCATCAGCAACAGAGTCAGGGGATGATATGTTAACTGTACCTCCACCTCCGCCGCCACCCCCGCTTCCTGAAGTTGGCAGTTCAAGTTCGGCTGAGGGCAATGCTTTACCTGCTGCATCTTTGCCTTTGCCTCCACCACCACCCATGCCTCCAAAACCTGCTGCTGCTGTACCTACATCATTACCACCACCTCCTTTGCCACCTCCACCTCCTGGTCCTCCACCTAAAGAGCAAGTTGCAAATCGCCCTATACCCCCTCCACCTCCACCCCTACCACAGTCTCTGCCAGCTCCACCTGGCACTAGTGGAGGGGAAGAGCGAAACCAGTCATCATTGACAGATGATTTGCCTTCTAAGGAGACTGGTCAGGTAGGCTTATTTATTTACCTATAATGGCATGAAAGGATCATTTAAAGCAATATTATAGACAAGGAACTATAGATTAATGGAAAGCTGAAACATTTGTGCAGTTGTGGTTATTATCTGAAATGAGTTGGCATATACAGGGCCTCCTGTATTTCTAAAAATCCCGGAGAAGAATAACTGAATCTAAAGAACGTTATATATATTATATTTTTATGTTAAAAAGTGGTGAAATTAGATCAATTCATATGCTTTATAGTGTTGGGAGCAATATCTTAGTTTTTTGCATTTTGGCCCCAATATTTTTGTGTAAACATTTAAGAACATGGCTGTATTCCTTATTCACATTTTGAAATGGTTATTGCTTGGAAATCATCCCAGTTAAGACATGAGGAGTTAAATTAAAGGTCAATGATGACTATGATGTTGTGTCTTGTTTTGTGACATTCTAAACCATTTCTTCTAATAAAGTGACATCCTTTCTAAAATGTAGGTGCAACTCCCTCCACCTCCTCCGCCAAATCGGATGCCACAAAAGTCTGATGGTGCTTTAGCTACTACTGACAGTTCAAATTCTTTGCCAAGCCATGAGATCCCAAAAATGGTTCCTGGGCCTCCTCCTCCAAGGCAACAACCTCCTGTTCCAGGATCCACGTTAGTTCCACCTTTGCAGGCGGATGTATTGCCCCCTGGAATATCCCGATTTCCACCACCCCCACCACCACCTGATATGAGGCCTCCGTTACCAGTGACTGGACTTCCTGGTCAGGCTCCACCTCCTGGAATGATGGTCCCGATGATGCCTAGGCCACCGTATGGTCCTCCACCTGGGCCGCCTCCAATGATGAGACCGCCACTTCCTCCTGGTCCTCCCCCAAGCTTCCAAGAAGATGATCAAATGTCTATTAGGCTACCTCCACCACCACCTCCTCCTCAAAAGCCATCTTATGTTAAATCTGCTGCATCTACTGTTGTTAAAAGGCCATTAGCTCAGCACACACCAGAACTTACAGCTATGGTAAGTTGGATTTTATTTATTTATTTATTTTTAAATAATGACAACCTTTGGATGCGGTTCTTTGCTAGACTCTGCTTAACATGGGATGCTTTGCACCTCTTTATTCTCCATATATCCATGAAATGCATGTTTGACATTTGCATATATTTTATCATAGAATTTAGATGATCTGAAATGAGGATATTACTACAGAGAGTAAAGGGAGGGATTTTAAGAGACATTATATAACTTTTACTACTATTATGGGCTTCTCACATTGAAATTGGTTAAAATGAAATGGAAAAGGGATATGTTTCTTCAACATAGCATGGCTTAGAAT
>JASCZI010271890.1:181171-201415 GCA_036250425.1 Stylosanthes scabra
TGTCGTGTGCTTATAGTTGATGAAATATGGTGGATATATGTCCGCTTCTTATATGATAGCTCATCTTTCGTTATCGCCAAATACGTGACTTGTATATATATAAAAGAGAGAAAAGGACAAGTGAGATATATAGAGTATTATTAGGTTCCACTAAGTTCTTTGATTTGGTGGGACTCTAGAGTGGGGAATGTGGTCCAAGACCCTGAAAAATGTATATATGTGCTGATTCATTGTATGTTATATCTTATTGGAGTATGAAGGGAAAGGAAGCCATGGAAATTGAGGGAGAAATACTTGGTGTTATTTATAGGGAAATTTAATCCATATTCAGTTACATTGTACTGACTTAGATTGGATTAGACATCATTTGTAATAAATTGCATAGATGGAATTGAATTTTGGGTCTGATTTGTAAGAGTACTAGACTAGATATCTGTACATCTACTATCCAGTGGCTACAACTAAATCACTTGGTTTTAAATAGAAATAAACTTCTACAATTTGAGTTAAAGTTATTGATACTCTTAAAGTTTTATAAAATGCCAAGAAAGTTCTTGTAATAAATTAAGAAAAAAGCTAAAGTAGAAAATCAATTATTTATTAATTAATATGAGTCAATTTTTTAAATTCTATTTTAACTTACATTTACATTTAAATAAACATCTGAAATCACAACTTAAGAAAATTATAGGTAACACAGTTAAAAAAAATTAGAAATAAAATATCCAAAATAGTAATGATTTTATTAAAAATCGAAAAAAAAATGAATTTAAAACTATAATTTAATTTTCATGCATTGTTAGCATAAAAAAATTTTACATAAATAATTAATTATATATTATCACATCAATAAAAATAATTAATTTTTAAATTTATTATTTTAAAAATTATATAAATACATCAAAATTAAACTTCTGAATTCATTAAAGTTCACTATAAAAAGTTAATTTTCAATACTTTCTCAATAAAAATAAATTATGACTATTTTAAAAATACATAGACTTCCTTAGTCATGCTTCAAAAAGTATAAGAAACTAAACATGTCATATATACACCAATGCATAAAAAAAACAAAGGTGGCCCCCTCCCTCCTATATGTGAAGGTTTATTTGAGAATGATAAAGTGAAAGGTCACTCTCTCTCTCACACACACTGCATGGCTGTCAATGGAGATGATGGGGTTCTCATCACTTCTCAACATACCACAATAATGGGGTCCTTCTCATGCTCTCACTCACAAACCCATAGTTAAATTTTTCATGTACTTGTTTGTGTCTACTTCCCCTTGGTTTTGATATAAGGGCTTGTCACTTTCCTCAAGTTGTTGAAATACAATAGCACAGAGACAAGAATAATTCAAAAGTCTATAAAGTCATCAAGCACTATAATAATAATAATAATAATAATAATAATAATGTATTTTCCAAAATTTGATCCATTTACATGTCTATTTTCTCATCCTAGTGTTTTATTATGTTTACCAATTACCATGCATCATCCAATAGTGAGGTCATCAAATTAACACCACCAATGAGAGATTAGCTACAAAGTTTTTTAAATCTTGGGAAGATTTACATTGATTTTTGTAATTTGGGACTACTAAATTGACACATAATTCTATTTTATTTTACCATAGAAAAATGTATAGTTAATTTGTATTCTGTGTTATTGTTAATCCAAGCATGTAGATGAAATATCAAATAAGCCACTCTCATTTATTTGATTGTGTGTAGGAAAAGGAAAATTCTTGCAGAGAATATATTTGTTTGGCCCTTATGGTGAAAGGGAAATTTAACACCTAACTCTGAATTCTCACAAGCTAAGGCATAAGAATCTCACCAACCTGTGTGGAACTCATCTTCATGAAAGGACTTCACACTTCACAGTAATGCCCCCATGTGAATCTGCTGTTACCTTTGAAATTTGAGCAATAATAATGTCTCACACTTTCTGATTTATTATTACTACTAGTACTTCTCCAAGAAAATATAAAGGAAATCAATTTTTATATTAGCCAATTTATTTTAGTTTCAAAATTATTTTTTAAATTTTGAAATAGAGAAAACTTTCGTTTAAGAAAATTGATCATTCGAATAGTAGAAGACTGATCATTTGAAATTATAAAAAACAAATCATTCGAAATAACAAATAATACATCATTCAAAATGTGATAATAGATCGATGATAATTATAAATGAAATTATTAACTAATTTTTAAATTAAAAAATATTAGCTAACAATATATATCTTAACGAAATCATTTGATATATGTCATGAAATTTTTGCATGAGACTATGAGAGGATTAATCTTGTGTGAATCTTTAGCAGCATGGAAATTGGATATGCCATATGATTCTATTTCCAATTCATTTCCAACTCTAGCTAGGAACAATATATAATACCACCTACCCCATTTGATAAAGCATGCATCCAAGTACTTATTTATTGGCCAGAGAGATATAGCTAGATCCTCTTTATGGGGGTGAAAATGACTGAGATAAAAGGAAAATATCATTGATAAGGACACATTCAAAACTCAAAAGTAGTGATGCTCTCATTTTGTTCACGAATATCGTATTAAACAAAATATATATATATTAATACAGAACTAATAATAATATACATTTTTTTTATTATCAATTAGACTATATAAACCCTAAATTAAATTAATATACATTTTGACCTCAACATGTACACGTATCAAACAAATTAAACCCTAAATATTTCCACGTAGTAAACCAATCAATAAAGATATTTGATTGTTGAAATAAAATATATGATACAATAAAGTCCCTCTCAAAAATGATTCTTTTTTTATCGGCTTCAATTTGCAACATCTAATCTATCTGCTTGTGCAGTTCTTGTTCTTGATATCAAGTGGTGGTAATAATAAGAACAAACAACTATATATAGATGTTGACAAAAGCTAGTCACTATCAATAGGGTGGCAAACTCGTACATTAGTGAAGTAATAAAAGACACAGGTTGAAACATTATTATTTTTTTTTTGTTCATCACATATCAGAAGGTATCTTTTTAATTTGTTTTCTTGTATGAATAATGTAAAATACTCATAACTTGGAAGAAGATAATGAAAATGATAGATAGAACTTAGAAGAGAAAGGTGATTGGGAGAATGCTCAATTGTACTTTCCTCATTTATATATATAGTTTTGAAAATATTGCAAGCCAGTCATTGTCAAAGTTGTTGATGAATCAATGTTACCTTTAATAAATAGTATTATTTAGAATAATTGATGAATCCCTACCTTTATTTACCATCACACATTAATAATTTTTGGTATATTATGACAATAATAAGATATATATATATATATATATATATACATACATGCATGTGGGAGAACAAGACGAAAACAAAATTATTTGTGGCAATAATACAGGCTGATGAAATAGTAATGCGTATTGTGTGCATATATTGTTGACGTTAAAATAGGAGGAATTAGTTTCACATTTTTTTAGAGAAAGAAGAAGTGAAAAGTTTATAAGATGAGAAATTTATAAACTTAATATTTTAAGTGAGTTGGATATGGTGTCTTCTCATGTTCTTTCATTTCATTCTTTCCTAAAATATCTTTTTAATTTTGTTTTCCACACTGGCCTACACGTATAATACTTCCACCCTTGAGAATATTTGTTATTCTAGATTTCTCTAATAAATGCGTGTTTGGTCAAAGTAATAGATAAAGAAAAAAATGAAAGAGTTGAATATGTGTTTTGAAATTGTAAAGCATAAAATTTGTATATGTTCTCAATTGAAAGAAAGCACATTTAATTCACGTTAGTATAATTATTTATTTAACTGGTTTGAGTTGGTGTACTAGATAGCGCGTTCGTTAGTCTGCTCAAGTAAATATTAGAGTTTAAATTTTTGTGCACATAATAATTTATTGATCTATGATAAATTCTTAAATGGAATTTAAATTTGTAGAAAATTAGTCATCGACCTTTCAGACTACAAGATATCTAGAAAGAAAAGTATAATATTTATTTTTTAGTTTTGTACTGCTTTTTTATATTATAAATTAAAATAAGTTGTTATAAATATATTTATTAAAATAAAAGTTAAAAATACTAAAATAATGTTACAAAAGTTTCTCCCAACTAAATAGTTGACTGTCCATTTCTTTAAGAATAATGCTACGGAATTAATATTAGGGAGCAATTAGAGAGCCAATAAATTTAATTAAAAATTATCATTTAAAATTGATTAAAATTATTATCCGAAACTAAAAACAGTTATCATCCGAAATAGATACAAATTATCATCCGAAATCCTAAACACTAAACCCCCGTCAACACAATTATCATCCGAAACTGATTCAATTTATCATCCAAAATAAAATACAACTATCATCCATATAACCTCACCACAACCACCATCACCAATTGCACCACCACTATTACCACCTCAACAACAACAAGAAGCACCACTACTTCACCATCACCACAATCGTAACACAACAACACCATAAAAGCAGAACAACGAAGCCACCAACGAGATCGATGTCGATCCGTCTTCACGGCTTCCATCTTCGTCAGATCTTCCATCTTAGAAGAAGAATGGAAGCAGAACCGCCACGACCAGAGCATACCTACGTATAAGGGTGTGGGGCCACTTGCCCCATTGGATTTGGGCAAAACATTAACAAATATATAGGTGAATATAAAATGCCCCCATTATATAATTTATTTGCCCCACTTTAAAACTAAATTTGAGAGAAATTTATATTATTAAATATTAAGACAACAACAATAATAAAAATATAGTATTTATAAGTTATTCTATTAAGATTAAAAAAAATCTAACAAACAATCTAATAATAATAATAAGGATAATATTTTAATTAGTATCTAATACCTTTTTTTCTAAAATTTTATTGAGATAATATAAATATAGTATTTATGTTTACTATTTTATTTAATTTAGATTTGGTGTTACATATATATTTTTGTTAAAAAATCTTCTATCATAAATGTTATAGTGTCTCAATTTTACAATTATAGGATGAGAATTGTTGAATAATTATTTTAATAGAAAGAGATATTATATATATATATAAGATTGTGGTTGCTTCATTTAAACTTTTATTTTATATTTTTTATTCGTCTATTACCCAATTGTAGTGAAGAATCGAAATTGTTTTATTTGAGTATTATATCTATAAATTCTCTAACCATTGATATATAATAGAATGTGATTTGTTGAACACAAATTGTTTGACAAAACTTCATTATTACTAATAACAATATTATGTAACCTTGCAAAACATTGAAACGGAAAGAAAATAGTCTAACAATAATTTTTTTATGTGTTAATAAAATTATTAAAAATTTGATATATACATTCAATTTTTTATATCTAAACACATTTATGTTAATTAAGTTATATTATTTTTGTATATTATTTTTGCCTCACTGTAAAAATTTTCTAGGTCCGTCACTGTCCACGACGGAGCCACCAGCGGGACTGACGCCGATCTGACTTCACGGCTTCCATCTTCATCAAATCTTCCATCTTCATCTTCGCCAGATCTGCTTCACGATGGAAGAAGAAGAAGAAGAGAAGGCGGCGACAGTGACGGCACATGCGGTGGAAGAAAAAAAGGAAAAAGAGGAAAAGGCGATGGCGTGGTTGGCAGTGGCGGTGAAAGGAAGGAAGAAGAGAGAAAGGAGCTAGGATCTCTGTATAGAAAAAGTGGCTAGGGTTTCTGTGGAAAAAGAGGGCTCAGAGTTTTATTTGCTCTCATTAGTCACCAATTATATTTGTTCCCTAAATTTTTTTTTTTTTAATTATTTCATGTTGGTATAAATTTTACAAGAAAGAAACTGAAAATATAATTTTTTTTTGCTAGCTTTGTTTTATACATCAATATAGATATAATTAATTTAAATTTATTGATAAAATCATTAATGTCATTAAATATATTTTTATTTCTAAATTTTCATTAAATTTTAAAAATACTCCTAAGTCCTAACGTTTAATTTATACGATCAAATGACAAACAATTTTCTGCCAAGATGTAATGACTCTTAACAGTTAACATGAATCATCGCCACAAAAATAAATAAAAGTTTCATTTTAGATTATATTATTTCAAAATTGTATATTTCTAAAGTGTTTTTTTTGGGTAATTAAACGGGGCTAACGCCCATATTTCTAAAGTTTAAGTTGACGAAGATTGATCTAAAAGCTCATAGTGGTAGTGATGTAGAGGCCGTTTTTTTTAATTAATAAAGAAAGATAAACATATGCGCACACTTGCTCATCAAATACCTCAAGTAAAGTATGTAAAAAAAAAAACTAATTGAATTAATTTAGTGGTCAGCTCATTAGTTGTTGTGAGTGTTGGGGTTCGAAATCCGTCTTGTACATGCAGCAATCTATTGGCCAGCAATAAATTCTTAAATGAAGTTTAGATCCGTGACAAATTAATTTTTAACTTGTCAGGTTAAAAAATATCATAGGTAACAAAAAAAAAAAATATGTCAAAAAAAACCTCAAGAATTTTAGAGGAAGACGTAAATAATAAAATTTTACTTGTGTCATGGAAAGGGACAGAAAAAGTAATTTATTTAAAAATTAAAATGTTTGCTCTACTTGTCCCATTTAGGTTCTAATCCTAATGTAACCTGCGTGGATTGAATTACGAAGGGAAAATATATTTTTTTCTTTCGTTCTTAGATAGAACTCCGCTTTACGCCTTTAGATAAACTAATCAGCTACGTAAATCAAACATAATTGATTTCTGTGATGTAAAATTGGCATCAACTTACCCATTGGATTTTTTTCCCCATCAAATTAGACCGTGGATAAGCACATGCGAAAGAATTTATTTCAATGTCTTGATTTCTCTATTGTATAAGCTCCAAAGGACTTTTTACATGACATTATTTATTTATTTATTTATTTTACCAAAGATTCGTGGAAGGGGAAATTTAAATCCGAAACCTCCTTATATTGGTTGGTATAATGCAAAGGATCAAAATCTAACTAAAAATTTAATTTCAATTTACTGACCGTATAAAGAGGTTTTATACATATATTTAATTAAACAGTGCCACATAAATAAAAATAATTTTTTCTCTCATCCACCTCGTAATTAGTTATCAAAACGAACGAATGTGATTGCACGACTGCACGACTGTATAAAACGTTTTAGATCATGACTCAGTGCATTTAAATTAAACTCTTTTAGTAATTCATACTATTTGTTTTTACACAGTAATTCGTACTACTTAAACCAAGGCAACAACCTTAGAAAAAATTGAGTTTTTTTTCTTCGACATGAGAAAGAATTGAGTTAACCTAACGCAAATCACACTTATTTTTTGGCACATTGTTATCCGTTAAACGCAAATCACACTTTTTTTTGGGTATTGAAACGGGGCAAAGACGCCCAAAGGGAAACAAACAAGACCTACTTACAAATTAAACGGGGCAAAAATATCCCTTTTGCATCATCAAAAAGATGTTAAGAATCTCTTTAGGAGGTATATCCCAAACGTATAGAATTAATTCTAAATTTAAGCTTTTAGGAGCAAGGCAATCAGCATTTATTGCCCTCTCTCTCTTTAAATATTTACAAGAAAGACACTCCAATTCCGATTTCTCCAATTATGAATACTTCTGAAAAGAGGATTTGGGTGGTTGGCTAAATTAGGATTATTGTTGAGGGTATTGATAACTGCTCGTGAATCACATTCAACAATCATCCTCCTTATGCCCATGGTCCAAGCAATGTTCAATCCTTTACTCAATTTCCCACAGCTCCGCTCTGTAAGCAGTGCAATCGCCAATGAAAAAGGAGAATCCAGCAACCCACTTTCCATCAAATCACACTTATTCTATTTTTAGCACATTGTTATACATTTTGTTTTTAAGATTTAAAAGAAAAGTACGAAACTAAATGGAAACAGAGATCAATAGTTGGACCATGATAAAACCTGCTTCTAACGGTTGCATTTGTATACCCTGCAAATGACATAGGCCATCCTCACTCAGTCACTCCTCACGTCACTGTAGGCCGAATCCTCCTCTTAAGGTTTTGTTTTTGTTTTTTTTAAGCAATTTTCATACTTCAATTTTTAAGTAGAGTAAGATTGTACTAAAGCAAAAAAGGAGCCAAATTCCCTTTATAAACTGCGTCCCAAGTGTTAATGTTAAAAATTAAAATAAAAATAGATCTATCAACAATAGTAAAGTACACAGATCAATATACAGATGTTTCATCTTCCTATTCCAGGAGCAAGTCATCACCCAAAAATTGAAAAAATAAATAAAATAAATAATGACCTTAAAAAAGAAAAGACATTTTATACAGGACTATGTTAACCTATCCAAGCTTCCACTGTACAACATATAATACATTGAAGCTAAGCTATGAGTGTAAAACTTGTTCTCTGTACCTTCAATTGAATTCTATCTGTTATCTCATGTTGCAGCACTGAGGCCATGTTTGGTTCTGCAATTTATCCCACAAGCACAACATCTGCCTAGGGGATTGGTAATGTGCTGTGAAATATCCTTCTACGCAGCCAAATTGGCAGAACTTCAAGCTATGCAAATAGCGCACTAGTTTTGTGCTGTTAAATTGCCCTACCCACATTCCCATACTCACATCTTCCATCTTAAATAACTGCAAAAACAAACACACAGCTCAACACCAACCCCAAAGGAAAACTAAAATACTTAGATGCAGTGATATGGTGATAAATGTAGAGCCATGAAGAAGTTGACTAACCCTTAATCTATGCCCCTCAAATTCAGATACGATGTACTCTGCTATATCAGAAGACAAAATATAACCCGGTCCATTAGCATATGGAGGGTAATCCTCTTCTGGCCACTCCTGAAACAGTAAGCAAAGAAACTTATCAATATGTAATACAACAAGCTAGTTGCAGGCAGTAGTTACGTCCAACAATGGTGATGAGTGAGTAGGGAAAAGTAAATTTTAATCATGATTACTTCTAGTAGAGTGTTCTTTCCAAAATCACACTGTATTTCAAGGCATGATGATGTGTATGGTGAAAATGGTTAGGAAATATGAACAGAATGAGTTAAAAGAAGAAAAGAATGAAATAAAGCCAAACAGTTAGAAATTGACTGGATATTCAAAGCATATAGATTAGAGTTACAATTGATTTTTTTCCTCACTCCCATTTATACCATTATTCTAGCAGCAACTAAGTTACAAACTAGCTCCATACAGCAAGTTCAAACAGTCTAGGAATCGGTGCATTAACAGACTCTTGATCGTAAAATTCAGTATTTTTCTAGACAATCAGACTACTGAATTCCGATAACAGCATTACAAAGGCTCTTGATGGATTACCTCGTATGTCACAGCCCATTTACCATGTCGCAAAGGCTTGTGGTGGTAATTCATATTCCCAAAATAAAAGCTTATATAATCTGGAATATGTCTTGCTTTCTCTAGAATAACATCCAATTTTAAGAAAGTGTCATCATCACCTTTCATGATTTGCTTAGCAGACACCTTATGAACCTACAAATAATAAAGATCATGTTATATATTGCCAGAGAAGTCTTGCCTTTTCATACTTGAAGTTGCTTTAACAATCAACAACTTACTCCATATTCACATATCGCAACTGTTTTCAACACAACAAGATCGTAGTGATCCATGTAAGGCACTATAACTATATCACCAAAATACTCTGCCTCCTTCTTCAACTCTACATTAACTTCTTTCCTTTGGTGCTGTAAAAATATTCAAATTTTAAGAAACCCATGAGTATAATATCTTAAACAACTCTATCCCCAAACAACTACCAGACACACAAATATGAAAAAGAAAACGCAAGACTGTGAACATGTCATCATTACCAGTGCTACAAAGAAACGAGCCACCACTCGTGAAGATCTGATAAGAGTATGCTGCATCCACGTCTTCCTAGCAGCCATACGCTCGGCAAAATGGTTTCCAGCAGAGAGGATGCCAATAAACATCTCTACATTAGTGTCGGGAAGCGTCGGGGCAATCCATTCTGATGACATTTCAAGATGCTGCTGTTGTGAAAAACTAGGATGTGATGAAGGCAGAGAAGCCACAAAAATAGATTGAACATCAACATCCCCAGTCAAAGTAAGGCCTGTGGCATCCTCAAGTGTAAAGCCCTGTTCAAATTAAAATGCAATACTAAGAAATTTATGCAAACACATGTTCAGGTCGACAAGTTGAAGGAAATTACTCACAGTGCGATAAGGAAAAGAAGCAACATGTCTACCATCAACATTAATATGATAGCCCTCGAATCCGGCACTAAGAGTAAGCACGAATAGGCTGTTCACTGTGAATGGGAATGGCCACTCAACTGTGACTGATTTGGTCCGGCCAGCCATCCTTTTCAACCACCAAGCTGTCTTGGACTGCTCATCATCTGAACTATCATCCTCCATCCACTTTTCACACTTTACCAGCCCATCAACTGTATCCAACATAAGGAATGCTTCAATTCAATGCAATCACAAGGTTCAAGGTGCACTTTCCACTCAAACTCATGAATTGAAAGAGTTTGTATCCAAATTCTTTGATAATAATAATAATCACAAAAAAGGACAATTACTAATAAAATAGAATTCAGGTTAATAGTGCACTTTCCGCATCCTACACCTAACTGTTCCCTACAAAAATCAGTAAACAAAACGTTTAGCCATAATAACAACCAATTCAAGGTTTACTTAGCGACACAACCGCTTAATGGAAGTCAATAATCAAGGTTTAGCAATACATCATTACTCTTCATTCATGAACCACATAATAGCAAGATAGCAAAACCACACTTTTCATATATAAATGGATCCTAATAACAGATAAATAAACAGAAATTTTAAGTGATCATCAATTTTAATTTTATTCTAGCCATCACTTAACTATTAACATTGAAAAGTGTGATTAAAGTATAATGTTAAACTATAAATTAAAGGTGTTGAGAGTTGATGGTTAGAAATGATGATTAAAATAAATTAATATGGTCATGTAAATAAATATCGTAGAGGAAAAAAGAAGGCACTGACTGACCGGTTTCTTCATCAGCCCTGGATTTCCAACCGTCACAGCGCAAGGCGGTGGCCCACTGCATCCTGTAACACGTGTTGAGCTCGATCACCGGTTTCCCGCTCCAATCCCCTTTCAACCGGGGATTAAAATGCAGTATCCGCGGCGGTTCCTCCCCGTCAACCGTCCTCAGCCCCTGCAGCTCCATCACGAAATGCGACACCTCCCTCCCTTTTTCTGCTCCTCTCGCGTACCACTCCTCCCCCTTCGAAGACCCTGCCACGTGCGCCTTCCGTGGCTTCCCCACCACGGTCACGTGCGATCCCAAGGTCAGCCCGCACGGGAGCTCCACTACCTTCCCTCGGGCCTCGAACTCCGACCCGGTCAAAGAAACGGACTGCGGGCACGACCCGGCCAGATTTTCGATTTTCTCGGTTGAGATTTCTTGTTCGGTTCCATATTCAAGCTCCTCCCATAGCTTCTTCCCTTCTTGGCGCGCGTGCCTTGCGGTTTCGTGGATCGGTCCGTCGGAGTGGTCCAAAACGACGTCGTCGTCGAAGATCCTGGAAACGAAGACGACATTAGTTCGTCGCTCTCGTTCTGGTTGAAGGTTGGTGAGGGACACGCGCTGGGATAGGAGAGTGGGGGAATTTTCGAGTTTGTTAGAGCTTTTAGTTGTTGTTGTTGTGAGGAAGAAGAAGGGGATTTCGTAGGTGAAAAGCAAGAGGTATAATGACGATACGAATACCAGAACCTGAATGGTTCGTTGCCTACTCAACGATACCAGCGTTTCTGCTTTACCTCCTCTCCCTCCTCCTCCTCCTCCCCCTCCTCCTCTCTTCATCCCTCAAAATTGAAGAAGCGTGTCCGTGTGAGGTTGAAGAATTGGATGAATGGTGGAAGGAAATACAATGGGGGATTTTTCTTCTTATTTTCGTTTTATTTATTTTAATTTAGCAGCGTGTATGTGTGGTTTTTTCTTTTTAATTTAGTTTAATTGTTTGAGGGCGGTGATGATTTTGTATGGATATTCATGTTGATGTTCCAGAAATGGGAGAGAGAGAGAGAGGAAAAAAAAATAGAGGGTGGTGTGAATGGGAATGAAAATGAAAAGTGGGAATTGGAATGAGTGGGTGGCCTGGTAGGAGTGGCCATGGTGGAGTGTGGTGAAGTCGGCGACGTGGTTAGAAGGAATTACTAAGTTAGCGAATGAGGATTGGATTGGTGGTGAATGGTGATGGTGATGTGGATGCATTAGTTTGAATGCCATAACGGGAGATGTGGAAATTGAAATAGAAAATGGATGATGACGATGATGAGAATGGATGGATCATGGATGAATGAATAAAGATGGCACTTGGCACGTAGACACCAACACTGTGGTGATGTCATCATATAAACACGAGGTTTGCTCTTTGCTGTTTACCTGTTTTCTTTCCGCCTACGTTTTCAAGCCCATTCGGCAATCGGCAGGAATGGATTTATCAAACCGCTTGAATTCTGATTTGGATAAAACTATAAAACTCAAAAGATTTACCATGACATCAACAAAAACAACTCAAAATAATTTTCATAGAGTTTTTTCTATGATAAATTTTTTTTATTAAATTTCATTTTTTCATATTAGAGGTAGTTATTTATGTGGGAAATAAAAATGCAGAAATGTGTTTAAACATATATAAGTTTATATTTTTTTTTAAAAAAAATGTAGCACTCCTGACATTGGTTAAATTACTCTCAATATATTTTTTTATCGTCAATATTTTTTTGTTGACTTCACACGGAAAACAACTAGCACTTCACGGAAGTGCTTAGGACAACGCACAACAAATTGCGCATATTACTCGAGGACTCTATAGCTCGATATACTCGATATTCATATCAAAAGCTTCCTTGGCTAAAAAAATTTGTAGTAGTATTGGCAGTTTGCTGGATCAGCTCTTCGGCATTCAATTCCATTGAAGGATCTTATGAATTTTCATAATTAAATCTGAATTCACAGCATGCTCCGATTTAAAGTGGGGCTGAATAGCAAAAAAAGCGTTTAAGTTATCCATCTCACAATAAATCTCTCGAAAACCATAGTCTTAAGCTAAGATCAAACCTCTCCAAATAACAAAAAGTTCTCTCTTTAAAATTGAACAAAAAGACAGAGTTCGAATACAACCTTTAACCTAGAACCTATTTGAGTTTCAGATAAGACAATCAAAACGAGTCCTAAGATGGATGAATTAAAATATATTTTTTTACCTCAATATGAGTATACATTTAATTTTATTAAAATTATTTATTAAAAATTATTAAATAATTTAATATATTTGATTAAATTCTAATTTAATAATTTTAAAATAATAATTTATTTAAATTTTTATCATATTTTAATTAATAATTGATTTTGTGTTTAATTTTTTTATGTATATAAATTGAGTTTAGTTAATATGTGTCCTAAAAATACATAATAAACTTAATAATATTGAAAGATTTTAAATATTTATATTTAATAAATATAAAATAAATACATTAAAAATTTAAAAATTTTATATTTTTAATAAAAAGTTTCTAAATATACAACCTTATAGTGTGTGCTATAAACCCTATAGATTTTATTAAAAAAAATTGATGGTTAGTAAAAACTAAAAAAAATTATAGAATAGTGCTATGGAACTAATGTTATGAAGTTATTAGAGTGCCAATATTAAGTTATTATTCAAAATTTATATGAAATATCTATTCAAAATTAAATTATCATCTAAAATTTATATTAATTATCATTCATAACTATATTTTAATTTTTTATTAATTTCTATTAATCTCCCTACTTTTTTTTTTTTGGCCTTTGCCGGTTCAGAAGTTTGTCCGGAGGACAAAAGTAATTAAGTTTTCTTGAGTCTTTTACTTTTCTTTTTTTTTTTTTTGTGACATAAGTTTGCTCATGCATGATAAAAGCATGAGTCAATTTTTTTATGCCTATACCTTTAACTAAGATTAATTAAGAGATTTTTAATGGTTTTAATCAATTACATTTTAAAAAAAATAGTTATATTTATATTATCACTACAAATCAAATACTAATCAACCATTTTATAATAATACAAAATAACTTGATATTTGTATTAATAATTAATTTTTATAAACAAACTATTAATTTGTTTTTATTCATGGAGCTAGAGTTTTTTTTTTTTTTTTTTTATGGTTTGGGGCCGCTAATCAAGCAATTAAATGGGCGCATATAAGAGAAGTTGTAATTTTTTTTTGTGACAGAGAAGTTGTAATATGGTTGGTAGTATATTAAATACTATCCAGGATTTAACAACTTATTAAATAAAGATGCAGGTGATTTGCACAATTGCACATACATATCATAAGAAAAACTATCTAATACTTGACGTACCTTTTTCTGTTTTGAAATAAAATTTTTAATTACATAAACATAAGTTATTGTATCGTTCGAGAATTTTGAATTGCCACTTGCCAGATTGTTTGACAATTCATTCAGAAATGTAGGAAACACTGTGCTCTGAACTTTGTCTAATTGTCTCTCCATTTTGTTTTGTAGATCAGATAGCAAACAGTCTTGGTTCTTCCAAAATTGAATTAACATTTATTTTATGAAAAAAAAATAAACTGAATATCAAATCACGTATTAACTGACTTTATAAACCAACCAGAACCCTTTTATTAGCGTTTATTTTTTTGGTGAATTATTAATACTAGTATTGATGTATTATTATTAAAGCACAGTCTATCATTATTTATCCTTCATTAATACAAGTGATTGAAAGCTCCAACTCGTGAACGTTTTGGTAGAGGCAGCATTTTCATATTTTCAGCTTTGGTCTTCACCAAATAATGACCCCACCGACCACATGTGTGCTATGAGAGAAACACGATTACCATGAGAACATGATTGCCTACTTCTTTATTAAAATTTTAGGAAGGAGAAAACAAAACAAATTAAAAATTCCTATGCACACGGACAATAAACTAGACATCCTTGGAATTTGGAAATGGTTGTAAACTTCTAACTTATAAGTTCCAACTTCACAATTAGAAGAGAAATTTTGATAGGCAGCACTCTTATATATACTATAAATTTAAGAAATTTAGGAAATTTTAATTTATTAAAGTTTCAAATGTTATCTCTAAAATAAAAAAATATAAATATATATATATTAAAAATAATTACAATTATATATTTAGAATATTTTTTCATAATTTTTAAAGAACTATTAGATACTTTGACTACCATAAACAAAATCATGAATTAATACTAACTAATTTTCCTTTTTCTCACCCTAAAAATATTTATCTCTTAGATTTTTCATTATTTAAATTATTCTTAAATTTTTATATACGGTCAGTATAAAAGAATTTTTTATAAATAACTAATTATATATTACGATAGAAGTAATTAATTTTCAAACAAACTATTTCAAAATTCAAGAATCTTATGGGATAATATTTTCAATTGCCAGTTCTATTAGTATTATCAACAAGAAAAGTATGAAAAAAAATGATAAGCAAGAGTGATAAATTAAAATTAAACTAAAAAAATACTCTACTTCTTATTTAAAATAACATTAAAATAGATAAAATTAATTAAATATTATATTTTTATTTTTTATAAAGATATAATAGGAAAAAATTCAAACTTAAGACTTTTATTAAAAAAAAAATAATATTTAAACTATATTTCAATGGCAAATATCCTAGTCATTTAAAAGTGAACTAATAAACAACTTTATAACACTTTTTCAATAAGCAAAAAAAACTATCTTCATATCACCAAACTCAATCTTTATGTAATAATAAAAAAAAAAAAGACACTCAATCTTTAAGTAACAGCTAAAGTTACCCTATAAATTATTACAATGCTTATAATTAGAAATTAGAATATAAACCGTGACGTTTGTTTCAGTGGGGAAGTTGAAAGTGGAAAGCATGAGTCACTAATGTGGAAATGACAAATTAAAATACTGATATATTTTTGTTTGCTCTTCCTAAGCCCTAGTCTAACCAAAGATTTCAGCCCAATGTCCATTCTTAGACGTAAGATTAAGGTCAACGGTCAACAATTCCTTCCACACCGGCACTGATCGTATCAAACACCATCGAATTACCCTTGAGGTTTTATTTTAATTAAATACTTATTAATAAAATCCAAAAATAGAATCCTAAGTTCTATTAATAATAAATCAATTATTTTTAAAATAAATAGTAAATCAATTTTATTAGGCATTGTCAACAATAAAAATATTATTTATATAAAAAAATTTAATTTTTATACATGTGAATGTAAAATAATTATTATATAATTACATAAAAAATTAACTAATGTTCATTTCTTAACACATTTAAAACTACAATATTTAAAATCTATATTAATGGTATTTTTCAAATTCATGAGCAATAAATTTTAACATTAATAATTAATAATTAATATACTAATAAATAAATGAGTCGCAATTGAGCCGAGTTAATAATAAATGCAATAATTTCAACCTCTATACAGTTACACATCATCAAACAAAGCGACCATCACCACACCACCTCCCCTGTTTTGTTTTGTTTTCTTCATTCCTCCCTTTCAAGTTTCAACTTCTTTCTTCCACCACTTTCCCTTTACAAACCTCCCTCTCTCTCTATAAATCTATCTGAAAATCTTTCTTCTTTCTTTATATATAAATATATAATAATCTTTACATAAATAGAGTTTTAAAAAAAAAAAAGTAACATCACTTCTTCTTTTCATTCCTTACAAAAATGGCGCACCGCCCGACTCAGCGGCGGAACCCGGCGGTGCCTCTGCAATACAATCCCTCACCATCCACCGCTACCGCTCCGGCAAAGGCAAAGTACACCGCCGCCGCTTCCGCCGGCTCCGGTGTTCCTTTTCCGTACCCAAAACCAAACCCAGATCTCATAGCACAACTATCTAGACCTAATAACCGTTCTTCTTTCACGGAGAAACAGTTCTCAAGCCTAAACTTAGGTCCAAACACTCACAAAGCCAAACAACACGTTCTCTCTCACGCAAAATCCATGACAACATCTTGCATATTCGATTCCACCTCCAAACTCAAACCCAACGCCGCCTCCAACAACAACAAGCTTACGCCGAAGGTTGAAAAGGACGGTGGCGGCGGCGGTGCTAAGAGAGGTTCATCGGAGAAGAAGCCACAGAAGTCGAAGCTTCAGAGTTTGTTGGCGATGAAGAACGAGAAGGAGAAGAAGAGTTGTGTGGTTGAAAAGTCAAAGAATGAGGAAGAAGATTGGGATGGTGATAAAGGAAGAAGGTGTGTGGTTTCTTCGGTGAGTAGTGGGAGAAGGAGGAGGTCCATGTGTGGACCCTCAGAGGCTGAATTAGGGGATGTGTTTGCGATCAACGGTGTAAAATTGGTGTCAGCTGATATGCCACCGTTTATGCAGATCCACGCCGTTGATTGTGCCAGAAAGAGTCTTGATAGCATGGAGAAGTTCACATCAAAGACCCTTGCACTCACCCTTAAAAAGGTACATTTACCTTTTAAATTTATTTATAAATAAATTTTTGAATTGTTCATGTTTTAGGAAGAAATTAATTTTGGTATACTATAAAATGTTGTGAATTTTTTGTTTTAGAAAATATTTAATTTTAATGTACTATAAAATGTTTTTCAAAGTCATTTAAATCACATCCTTCTTTTAAAAGATTATTTACATAGTTAATAACTTAATATAAAAATTAGTTAATTTTATTGTATATAGTTAAAGTATATGTAAAACTGTTTTAATTTTTTAAAATAATACATATTTAAATTTTTACTCTCTTGAATATTACAAAAAATAATTAAAAATAAATTAAAACTCATAATTATTTACAGGAGAACATAAACTCCAAATGAATTATTAACATAGCATTATATTAGGGGTGATTGTGTTCAATCGATTTTAATTTTGGTCAATGTGGTTGAAAATATTGGCAGGAATTTGATGGGGTGTATGGGCCAGCATGGCACTGTATAGTGGGGACTAGTTTTGGGTCATATGTAACACATTCAGTTGGAGGGTTCCTATATTTCTCAATGGATCAGAAATTGTACATCCTCTTGTTTAAGACCGCTGTTCAAAAGGTTATCTGAGACAAAGCTGGAAACACTCAGAAGAATTTTGCTGATGCAAGATCTTCTTGGAAAGGGAAAAAGGTTAGATACAGTAGCAGGATCCCTCCCTTTTGTACATTGCTTTTTCTTCTTCAAACATATATAGTGTCATAGATTTTATTTACTCTCTTGTTTTGATTTGATTCCGTCTAATTCTGAGGCCTCAAAGTGTTTAATGAATCCATTCTCTATGTGGGTAGCTAATTATTGTGGTTCATAGTAGAAATCAGTTTTACAATTTACTTGCATAGTATGCCACAATCAAACTCTTGTAAATTGAATTTGATTTGCATAATAGTTATCCTCCTTTCTTTATTTTTCATTGAGTTAGCCTAATATTTAGAACAACGATTCTACTCGTATACTAAAATCATAATACATTTTAATAATTTTATTTGCACATCAAAATCAGCCACTAAATCTAAAATATAAAATACATATATAATTTAACTTATTTTTAGTGTGTATTTTGTATTTTAAATATAATATATTATAAATTCTAGTAGCTAATTTGATGGCTGATTTTGATGTACATCTAAGCCTCATTCAAATGTTTATGTTTGTCTATTTGGTGAGATAGTAGGTGGTGATCAAGTCAATTACTTTCTTTGTATATATTTTTGTGTATATTAGGACGGATTAGTTAGTGTTGGTTTAAATCTGTAAAAAAAAATTATTTATTTATTTATAAATAATAAATAATATTAGGTATATATCTATTTTATTAAATAAGTGTAATTAAATTATTTACTTTTATGTCAAATTAAATATTATTTTAAATTAAATAATAAAAAAATATAGAAATGAATTTCTTTTGGGCTTCAAAATCATCTTTTATATAATATAAAAAAAATAATTTAATAATTTGTTAGACAAAATAAGTATATTTAGAATTATTTATTTATATTTGTGGGTCGAGCATACTATTGTTTAACGAGTCACAAGTGAACACGTGATGTTGACTACTCATGTTGAATACTTCAGTTGGTCGGCTCCAATTTTTGCTAGGGAGAAATTAGGGGAATTGTTATTACCTTCGTAAGCCAAACATTAGTAATTGAACTTGAATGTTAGAAAAGAAAATTATCACCTCATAGACAACAATTTGGCCGATTAGAAAACGATTGGGGAAGGTGGGGAATATATATTATATTATGATAAGATATGGCAATTCATTAATTTCGTAGTGATGAGAGGTGTTATGGGGTGTGATCAATTTTTTGTCTAGCTAGTAATCTTAGTAATATTCTTACGTCTCTCTCGCACACCGTTTCTTGCAATAATGATGAAATTTTTAAATAGATTTGGGGTCCATGCTTCATCTCATTCAATTTTAAGCCTATGTACCCTATCCTCACTTTTGTCCATTTCTTATTGGCTCATCGAATTAGTTAGAAATATGCTGCACTTTACCTTACCTCATTTTAGAGTATAATGAAATATTATTAAAATGTAAAATAAGAAGAAATATTCTCAAAAAATATGTTAACATTCAAATAAAATAAACGGTAGGAATATGGTGGATGTAAGACTTGAAAATTGAAAATTCCATCATGGATCCGGATAACTAGGAACATGTTGCCCCAAGGAACAGGAGGGGGCTTCATCTAGCAATTAATTAAGTTGGCTACTTTATATATTACTGCTAATGTAATATAATTTGATATATTTAACTCAAAAATATATGTTGTGGTAGGATTTTTTTGATTTTTCCAATAATATGGTTGCTTCCTAAAGTTGGGTGTTAGATGAGTTAATCACTAAAATTGTTTCCTGAAATTTTCAAAATCCAACAAAAGATCTTTAATTTTGTTAATAATAAAAATATTATTCAATTATTTAAAAATTTAACAAAAATATTTTGTTTTTATTATATGTCAGATTTAATAAAAATATTCAAAATTAAATATTTTTATAATATTTTTAAATAATTAAAAGATATTTTTGTCATTAAAAAAAATTCGAAATCATTTTAATCGACTTTTAAAAGCTTCAAGAACAATTTTGGTGATATATATATATATATATATATATATATATATATATATATATATATA
>JASCZI010271891.1:11117-35327 GCA_036250425.1 Stylosanthes scabra
GTTTTTATTTTAAGTTTTATGATAAACCAATTAAATTTTTAACGTATTTTTCAGTTTGAATTTAATTATTATATTTAATTATAAAATCTTAATTGATTATTAGTTGGAAAGAGAAAAAAAAAGGAATAATAAATCTAAATATGATGGATGTTATGAAATATTTTTAACTTTAAAAAAAGACTGATTAAAGGAAGTTTGTTAATAAATACCTAATTGTACTGAAGTAGAAAAGCGTCAATACAAGGAAAATTAATTAAACTCTCTTAATTAATATTAATTTTATTTTATATTTATTCTTAACTAATTCAAGAGCGGTCATGCATTCATCTCTTTGGAAAGATTTATTTAAGTCTATATCTTTAAACAATAATACAATATGGTCAAAGATTTCGTTATAAATATAGTCATCTACTTGCATTTGATGATGCATATGAAATTATTTATTTCAATAAATAAGACCTACATGCACGTACATTTCAAAGCATATACGCATGCCTTTTTATTTTAATTATTATATAAATATAGGTTTAAATAATTTCAACTATATTTATTAAACTACTTTTCCCTTAAAACAGATCCGGTTATACTTGGATTCAATTAAATACTATTCCAACAAATTTTTTTTCTCTCTTGAAAAAAAAATAATAAATAATTATCGATTCCGCTATCCACATACATTTTAGTAAATATCAAATTGACACTCGTATAAAATACGGTGATTGAAGCATAGTTATTTTTCTTTTTTTGTGATCCGTTATAATAATCATATTTTTATACGAATATAAAAATGATGTTTGATAAAAGAATATGTGATAAATACCATTATTCAATAATTATATATTGGTGAATTTGTGAATGGAAGTGTGTGGTATATATTGAGTGAGTGAAGGTGGACGTAGACTTACGCTATTTGCGGGAGTTGATTTGTGTTTTTTTTTTTCCTTTTTGTAGGACCGAGTCAACTCAATGAAAAAGGGTTTTATTAGATGGAGTGTTAGTTCTTTCTTCTTGTGTTTGCCATTATTACCAAATTCCAATTAGGGTTAGGGCAGTGTGTCCCTCACACAATAGCATCTATGTTCTGCACTCTTGCTACGAATCCATGCACTCATTGTTCATCTATATTAATTAAGACTAATCACTCAATTAGTCTCTCATCATTTTTAATTTTGACGTCATTATTTTTAATGATTTAAATATCTTAATTTGATTCTTAACCATTTAAAATATAGATAAATAGATTTTTAAAATTGGCTTGCGAATTTAAATATTAGGATTGATAAATCGATTTTAAAGATCTATTTGTCATAATTTTTATCTGATCAAGAATCGGCCGAAATTTTCGAATCATTAGAGGTGATGTCGTTCAAATTAAAAATGGTCAGGATCGAATTTGATATTTATTTTAAAATTAAACTATAAACTACTAGTTAACTAATGTTTATTTTAATAATAATTTTCATTCATCATTAAATTACAAATTAAATGACGAAAATCTGAAAATGTTCATTGAATTAATAAGTTTAATTTTAATTAGTTAATTGGAAGATGATAAGGTGAAGAGTGAATATATGAGCTGAATAGTGTAGTGGTATGTATAATGATCAAGGAAATTCCAATAGAATCACAGAAATAGTCTCAAAAGTAACAGTCAGAAGAAGAACAAGCTCAAAAATAACGTGAGCTACAAGAAAAGAAGAAATAACAGTACATAACACCAGCATAAGAAATAAAGCAGAATAGCAGTAGAAGAAGAAATGAGTATCCATAGTGATGATGACAACAGCAGAATGTAGAACCTGAGAATTAAGAAGAAGATGATGGAATCAGAACGAGTCAGAAATAAGAGAGGAAAAGGTAAGATCGAGGAATGAGAAGAATATCAGAAGAGTAGCAGTAGAATAGAAGAAGAAGCCATGATAGAAGAGAGAAAAAGAATAATCAGAGGAGAAGAGAATTGGAGAAAGAGAAGAGAAATACCACAATACACTAATGACTGAATTCCTCTAAGCACCTGCTATTTGTTCTCCCTTTTGCTTCTTCTGAGGCCCTCAATTTGTGGATCGGCTGCCACCTGTCCCAAGTTGGTTACAACTTCTTCACTCAACATTGCATGCTCACTGTTTTCATGCTTTGTTGCAATTATGCTCCTAAAATTACTCTCCCCATAAAGAACAACCTTGTCCTCAAGGTTGAATTCTGGAAATAGCTTGAGAAATTGAGCAGAATCCTCCTAAGAAGTGTCCTGCAATCCCTCTTGGCCCCACTGCACCAAGCACTGATTAATCTCCTGCTCACCTCTCTTGATTGTTCTAGTCTGAAAAATTCGATATGGTTCCAACACAGGTCCAGCATCGATAGTAGTCAATGGCAGAAGAAAATATTGCTGGTTCTTATCACCTCTGAATGGTTTAAGAGCAGAAATGTGGAATACAGTGGATACGAGCTTCAGGTGGTAATTCCAAATGAAATGCCACCTCACTGAGCTTCTTGGTAATTGGAAAAGGGCCGAAATATCTCAATCCAATCTTCTGATGCTTTCTCAATTCCACTGAGTGTTGTCTATAAGGCTGCAATTTAACTAACACTAGATCACCTTCATTGAGCTCATAAGGCCTTCTATGTTTGTCAGCATGGTGTTTCATAAATTGCTGAGAACAAGCCAAATTGAATTTCAAAGCATCTAAAACATGATCCCGATCCTCTAATAGTTCTTGCAATGAAGAATCATCTTGAGCTGCAAATTCGTATCTAGCTATGGAAGGAGGCTCTCTTCCATATAGGGCCTTGAAGGGAGACATTTTGATACTGCTGTGCCAAGTGGAGTTATACCAAAACTCTGCCCATGGTAAAATGCTCATCCAACGCTTTGGATTGTCAGAACAGAAACAACGAAGGTACATCTCAAGTGTTCTATTACAAACTTCACTTTGGCCATCCGTCTGAGGGTGGTACGCAGAACTCATGGCCAATGTTGTGCCTTGACTGCGAAAAAGATGCTGCCAAAACTTGCTAATAAAAACCTTATCCCTATCAGAGACAATGGATTTTGGGAATCCATGCAATTTAACCACATTGCTGATAAATGTCTCAGCCACTGCCTTACTATTAAAATCTTGTTTTAGTGGGAAAAAATGAGCATATTTCGTGAGTCTATCCACTACAACCATGATAACTGTATAGCCTGCTGAATTAGGCAAAGATGTGATGAAATCCATAGCAATGTCCTCCCATACCTGTGATGGTATTGGCAGTGGTTTGAGTAACCCAGCAGGAGCTTTGGTTTCCACCTTCACTTGCTGACAAGTACAGCAGTTCAAAACATATTGCCTAATCTCCTTCTGCATCTGAGGCCAATAGAAAATGGAGCAAATTCTCTCCATGGTTTTTGCAATACCTGCATGGCCACCAATCACACTGTCATGGTACTCATGTAGGATCTTCTGAATGAGAGTACTATTTGGAGGTATGACCAATCTGTTCCTCCATAATAGAAGGTCATTATGGAAAGCATAATTGGAATCCTCCAATGTATGATTTTTGCATTTCTCCATTATAACACTCAATGCTGGATGTTGAGATACATCCATTCGCACTTGATTTAACCAATCAGCTCTGGGAGCAGACCAAGCACCATGAAAACTTCTAGAGAGGGCATCAGCAATCACATTATCTCTACCAGATTTGTATTGTATTTCAAAATCATACCCTAACAACTTGTGCAGCCACTTGTGCTGTTCTGGAGTATGCAAGTCTTGTTCAAGGAGCGCCTTAAGACTTTGATGATCAGTTCTGATAATGAACCTCTTCCCTAACAAATAAAGTCGAAACTTGGCCAATGCTTCTGTAATAGCATAGAATTCTCTAACATAAGCTGACTGCTTTTGTAGAGAAGAGGGCAATTTCTTAGAGAAGAAGGCAATTGGATGTTTGTCTTGTAACAACACAGCTCCCACTCCAGTTCCTGAGGCATCCGTTTCAACTACAAATGGCAACTTAAAATTTGGTAACTGCAATACAGGTTTAGAATATATGGCCTCTTGAAGCTTTGTAAAAGCTTTTGTAGCCTCTGTTGACCAACAAAAAGCATCTTTCTTCAGCATATCCGTCAAATGGGCAGCAATGGATGCATAGCCTTTGATGAAACGTCTGTAATAACCAGTAAGGCCGAGGAATCCTCTTAGCTGTTTGACATTAACAGGTTGAGGCCATTCCAGAATTGCTTGCACCTTTGCTAATTCCATATGGACACCTCCTCCCATGATCGTGTGTCCTAAATAATCCACCTCTGTTGAAGCAAAAACACATTTGGATAGTTTAGCAAACAAGGATTGTTGCTGTAAGAGTTTCAAAACCAATTCCAAATGTTCAAGATGCTGAGTGAGTCCATCACTATATATCAGAATATCATCAAAGAAGACTAACACAAACTTTCTGAGGTAAGGCTTAAAGACATCATTCATCAAACTTTGGAAGGTTGCAGGAGCATTTGTGAAACCAAATGGCATTACCAGCCATTCATAAAGGCCTTGGTGAGTTCGAAATGCAGTCTTGCATCTGTCACTTGGATTAACCAAAATCTGGTGATAGCCAGATTTCAAATCCAATTTAGAAAATACAGTGGCTTCAAGCAGCTCATCTAACAATTCATCAACCGTAGGAATTGGGAATCCATCCTTCACAGTAATAGCATTTAAGGCCCTATAATCTGTACAAAATCTCCAAGTGCCATCTTTCTTCTTAACCAATAGAATAGGTGAAGAAAAGGGGCTCTTACTTGGTTGAATAATGCCTTCCTTCAACACTTCCAATACCATTATCTCAATCTGTGTCTTCAAGTGATGAGGATAACGATATGGTCTTGCTTTCACTGGTTCAGCACCAGCAATGAGAGGAATGCTATGGTTTTGAGTCCTCTGAGGTGGCAATCCTGAAGGAATACTGAAGACCTGCTCATACTTCAGCAAAAGCTGTTTCAATGATGGTTCCATATCAGTTGGCAGCTCTAAAGTCTTTGGGGGCTGTACAGGGGTTGGTTGCACCTCCAATGTGAACAATTCAGCCACTGCATATGTAGAAATCATACGTCTAATATGATGAAATTGTGCCTGTGAAGTAGGTACTGCCTTATAGCCTTGGAGAGTGACAAATTTCCCTTCATGCAAAAATCTAAAAAATGAGGCATCATAGTCTGCTATATGAGTTTTTAAAGATTCAAGCCAATTAGATCCAATCACCAACTCACCCCCTGCTATATGTAAAACAAAGACATCAGGAATGTGTAATGTGTTTCCTCAAATAGTAACTTCCAAGCTCGGTATCACTCCTTCAACTGGCAATATTTGAAAGTTGCTTACCATAACCTTGATGCCATGAGCTGGTTCAACCGGTAAGTTCAAAAACTTAGCAATTCTTAGTTGTATAAAGCAATCTGAACTGCATGACCCTTAATACTAGCATTAAAACGCATCATAGCAGGGCCCTTCATGCCATTCATAGCATTGTAGGATAAATGGTGTTCTGCAACTTCTTGTTCCAAAGCTTCCAACACTGAATCATTGTTGGATTCTTCCACTATCACGTTATCCATCTCAGTTACCTCCTCAACCTCAAGCTGTAACTGTAAGTACTGCTTGTTAGGACAACGATGAGAAGCAAAAAATTTCTCATCACACTAGTAGCAAAGACCCTTTTTCCTTCGACTCTACATCTCAGCAGTAGACAATCTCTTCACTGGACTCTTTGGCTGTGTTAAGGTAGGCCTAGACTGTGGACTAGGCAGCAAGGGAGGTAATGAACTCTTTGGCAAGCTACGTTGAGAAGAGACTCCTTGAGATGTAGTATGTGCCGCACGTGATTGGGAGTTGTTATATGTGTTCCTTGGGATCGAAGCAAACCTCTCCTCATGCATTCGTGCTAGAGACAGGGCACGCATCAGTGATGAAGGGCAATATGCTTTTACCTCCCTACGAATATCAGGCCTCAAACCCCCAATAAAACAATCTCTCGAAGCCTCAGGAGGATCAAAGTGGGAACGGTTTGCTAAGGCAACAAATGAAGCATGGTACTCACCCACAGTACCTTGTTGTTGTAGTTTAAAGAGGAGCTCTCTTGGAGATTCGAATAGTGATGGGCCAAATTCCAGTTCAATCGCACGTTTCAACTGCGCCCATGAACGAAATTGTGCTGTTCTCTAAGACATCTGAAACCAAGGGATAGCTGGACCTGCCATGTGAATAGCAGCTATGCCAATTTGTTCATCCTCAGGGACTTTGAAAAATTCAAAGTACTGATCCATTGAAAAGATCCATGCCAAAGCCTCTGATCCGTCAAATTTTGGTAGATCAAATTTGACTCTGCTATGCTGAGCCAGTCTGTTCATGTTCTCCACCCCTATACCTGAGTTCGAACCAGGTGAGAAATTCATTGTTGGTGAACGAGATCTAGCTTGCTCTTGGATGATCTGCGTCAACGAAGATTGGATAGTTTCCAATTTGAGGCTAGTGGCTTCCGTTGCTCTTGCGCGTTCTGCGCGATTCTCATCAGAAACTTCTTCAATGCGCTGGCCCAAGTGCTTGAGCTCAGCCTCCAGGGTTTTAAGTCTGGTATTCTCATCCATGGCCTATGAAAACACCAAATGATAAGGTGAAGAGTGAATATATGAGCTGAATAGTGTAGTGGTATGTATAATGATCAAGGAAATCCCAACAGAATGACAGATTTAGTCTCAAGAGTAACAGTCAGAAGAAGAACAAGCTCAAAATAACGTGAGCTACAAGAAAAGAAGAAATAACAGTCCATAACACCAGAATAAGAAATAAAGCAGAATAGCAGTAGAAGAAGAAATGAGTATCCACAGTGATGATGACAGCAGCAGAATGTAGAACCTGAGAATTAAGAAGATGATGGAATCAGAATGAGTCGGAAATAAGAGAGGAAAAGGTAAGATCGAGGAAGGAGAAGAATATCAGAAGAGTAGCAGTAGAATAGAAGAAGAAGCCATGACAGAAGAGAGAAAAAGAATAATCAGAGGAGAAGAGAATTGGAGAAAGAGAAGAGAAATACCACAATACACTAATGATTGAATTCCTCTAAGCACCTGCTATTTGTTCTCTCCCTTTTGCTTCTTCTGAGGTCCTCAATTTGTGGATCGGCTGCCACCTGTCCCAAGTTGGTTACAACTTCTTCACTCAACGTTGCATGCTCACTGTTTTCATGCTTTGTTGCAATTATGCTCCTAACAGAAGCAATTGTGCAAAAATAAATTAAAGACAAAGATGATTGATAATTTGAATAATGAAAACAATAATGCTATGAAACTAATGTTAGAAAATCAATAAAAAATTGATGAATATAATTAAAAAAATAATAAATAACAAAAAAAATAATATTAATTTTTAAATAGTGTCTCTCTAATATTTACTACGAAAACTTTATTTAATAAAAAAAAAAATCATTCATTCCCATTTGTGAAACAGCAACGAGGTGGCGTAGGTGGACGAATTTCTAGAGAAACGTGAGATTGCTGTGTGTGCCACAATAGACACATAAAGCAGTAGCAGTCATTTCTTGTTTTTCTATCATCAAAAATATATATATTCAATAATGAATACACTCTTATTTATCGTTAAATATAATGAACGATATATTGAATAAATAGATTTAATTAAATTATCAAATGATTTATCATTTTATCTTTACAAGAATATTTTTTATATGATGTATTGGTGAACGTTATATATATTTACTTTTGTCGTTATTAATTTTCAGTAATTTTAATGAGTAAGTTAATAATTAATTATTTGAAAAAATGAATAAATTCTACTAATTCTCTATTCTCACTGTGGTGGGACCCAGCCTTAACGAGTGAGGTGTCACGGACGGCACCAGCATCTGACTGTATCAGTTCATAAGATTAGGGTCCTAATAATAATTATTAATTATGGCATAATCATCATCATTCTCATCATCCCTCTCTGTAAAGCTAACTCACTTTTCAAACTCTCAATTATTTTTCTCCCTCCATAAAGCCAACCCACTTTTTCCTCTCCCTCTATCTTATCATTTCCTATCATTGCTTTGCTCCACACTTTAACTTGCATGCATGGTAAAATATTATTCCAACCAATATATAATAATATAATTTAGATAAACAATAATTATTATATACATAATAAAAATACAATTTGATTATAAATACAGATAAAATCTCTAGTAAGTCATTTAATAAAAAAAATTATATTATTTATACACAAAAATTCAATCATTAAATCAGATACTGATATAAAATATATCTGGAAATCATATAAAAAATATGTCGAAATATAAATACATATTAAAAATTATTTAAATAATATATATATATATATATATATATATATATACAAATACTTTGTGCATATTTTAGTGGCTGAATTTTGATAATTTTTTTAATGAAAAATATACATATTTAAAAGTTATAATTAGTTTTTCACTTCGTTAAATTTTATTTCACCTGCAGAGTTACAAGTTACCCTGCCATAAACAGTATAGTGTCTCTACTACACTATACTATCAGTTTATGTATATTCATATCACACTCTTTTAAGACAACCAAAAAAATATATATATCACAATCTTTTAGTAAGGTATATAATTCTACTTTATGATTGAATATTTTATAAAGATATATCATCATCACTTTTTTTATGCTAAGATTTGATGAAAAACATATCATGTGAGTGAAGTATGTATTAATGTATGTATATATATAAAAATTGCAATATACATGTGAGTGAAAATGAAATATATATATATATATAAACGGAGAGTGAAATTGAAAGTGAAAGAGAGAGAGATGTGGGGAAGAGAGTGGTCCATATATTAGCTGATTCAATGCTTTACTACCTCTCATCACTCACAGCAGCCGTGTTAGATAAGGAGAGAAAAACACAAACAAAAATTAATATTCAATTTTTATAATATTTTATTTATTTATTCCGTCCGATCCCTTTCCTTTTCTTCTTCATTTAATAAACTCTCATAATTTATAAGAAGATTCTCTAAACTATGACTAGTATGCTTTCCGCGCGCTTCACATGTAAACAATTCCAATTTCCTCAATTTCCTTAGTTCCAATACACATATAAATTTAAATAAATATGTAATATATAATTTTTCCTCATTATTATTTTATTTTAAGATATTTATGAAAAAGAAAATTAAATATTAATAATTTATTTTTTAATTAATAATCAGCCAATAATTTAACTTATCATCATCGAATTAATACTACTATTTTAAACGATTTATATGTTTTATGTTATTTTAGATGATTTATTTTTTATTATTTAAAATAATCAAATTCTCAATTTTTATACGATTTTTATATGTTGTATTTTTTTAATAATTGTTATTTAATATTCTATTCTTTCCAATACTACTGTTCATATAAAAATGATGTTGAGTAGAAAAATCAATGGAATGAAACTCATCACCACCTGTCTCAATAAGTAGTATTATTATTCCTATAATAATAACATATGCTTCAGATATTTATCTATCTTTCACACCACAATCACCGGCAGAACCAAATAGCAAGCAAGCAAGAACACACACATACATAGTTCTCAAAATTTTGTAGGTTTAATTTATTATTATATAATATAATTTGCCAGTTTAGGACATAGAATTTATCTTTGCCTTCCAAAGATGATGTCTGAAGAACCCTTTTCTTCTGTTCTTCCTCCCAATACCACCAACTTGGTTCATCTCCAACACCCAAACTCATCAAACCCTAGTAGCAATAATAACAACCCAACAATACCTAATTCAAATCCACCCATCACCAACAACAAGAAAAGAAGAAATCTTCCAGGAACACCAGGCAAGTTTAAGTAACCAATCAATCAATTACTTCTTCAATTCATATAATTTATTTTCTTTCCTATTACCAGTTTCACGTCTATCAAGTATTCAAGTATATAGTTTCCTGACAGTTTATAAGTATAAGACATGTTTTGCTTGTTTCTTGAGTTAACTTTCGGGGTTGAGTTAGGACCATCTAATTTAAATTCTAATTATGAATTTAAATAGATCCGGATGCAGAAGTGATAGCTATGTCGCCAAAGTCTCTAATGGCGACGAACCGATTCGTGTGCGAAATCTGCAACAAGGGTTTCCAGAGGGACCAGAACTTGCAGCTACATAGGAGAGGACACAACCTACCATGGAAGCTGAAGCAGAGAAACAAGGAAGAGAAAGAGCGGAAGAAGGTGTACGTGTGCCCGGAGAAGTCATGCGTGCACCACGACCCCTCCAGAGCACTGGGGGACCTCACAGGTATCAAGAAACACTTTAGCAGAAAGCATGGGGAGAAGAAATGGAAGTGTGACAAGTGCTCCAAGAAATACGCTGTTCATTCTGATTGGAAGGCCCATACCAAGATTTGTGGGACTAGGGAGTACAAATGCGACTGTGGCACCATTTTTTCGAGGTACATATTTATGAAAATTTATAAGCTTTAATCAACGGTCCTAAACCATGGAGTTTAGTACTTCAGGATGTACCTGACTTACTTTCCATATTTATATATGGATAACAGCAAACACTCCTTAAATTAAGTTCAGATCTACGACGGATTAGTATTTAGTCTGTCGAATGGAGAATAATGTATCATTAATTAGTGATTAATTTTTATCAGGAAGGACAGCTTCATAACACACAGAGCATTCTGTGATGCATTGGCTGAAGAAAGTGGAAGACTAAGAACAGTTCCAACAGGTTTGAGCAGCTTGATGATGAGTAGAAGAGATCATCATAATCATAATCATCATCATCAATTGGGAGCAAGTAGTAGAATCATACCTCATCACATTCTTCCTAGTGCTGGATTTCATCACTCAGAATTTGGTGGTGGTGGTGGTGGTGGTGGTTCATCAGTGTCATTAATGGGGAAGAATCTGCAGAGCCATGGTGATTATTATTATTCAGATCAGAAGGTGATGATGATGAAGAACAACAACAATAGCAACAACAGCAATGTTCAGATTCCAGTGTGGCTAGACCAGGTGAATAACAATCATCATAATCATGTTAGTGGCATTTCATCAAACACTAGTAGTGCATGCACCAATGGCAATATTATTATGGCTCCTGTGTTTGGGTCTACTACTAATAATGCTGCTCCACTACTACAACAACATCAACAATGGCAGCAGAATCCAGAAGCAGCATCATCATCATCATTATTCACAAATCATCATAATAACAACAACAACGTGGCTATGATGATGATGATGCCAGGACTAAAGCAAGAACAAGAAGAGATGTTCTATTTTGGTGGTGCTAGTAACAATCATCATCATCACATAATGTTGCAAAAAGCATCACAAATTGGAAGTGATGAGTTGCTCAATTTGGAAGGTAATAATAATAACATGATTATTCCTCCATTAATATTGAATAATAATTCATCATCAGCATCAATAACAAGGAGCAGGTCAAAGAATGATAATAGAGAAGATGATGAACTGGGTTTAACGAGGGATTTTCTTGGAGTTGGAGAAGATGAATCAACAATGAGTAACAACAGATCATTGATGTTGCAACAACAGCTAGCTGAGTTCACAGCCATGGATCCAATGCAGCAGCATCATCATCATCAAACTCCGTTTAGTGGACATTACTGTTAAACAATTAATTAATTAAGGACTAATGATCTGTATGTACGTACAGTTAAATTAAAAAGTTGTATCATATATATATATATATCATCAATGACATTCTTCTTGCTATTTTCATATTTATCATCACATTTGCATCAAAATTTTTTTTTTATGTTTATATATAGCTGCATAGTGTGCACAATATAAGACAATCAAATTAAAATTAAGTTTGAAATTATGAAACATGGACACGACGGCACGCGACATACGATACGGCGACATATCAAATAACAAAATATATTTGGTTAAAAATACTATAAAGTATCGAATACGTCGATATGATAACTTATAGAGGTGTGCGCATGTTTGAAGTATTCAAGTGAGGTACGGTTAGGTCAAAATAAGTTGAGTGTTGACATGCTGTATCAGAAGAGAGTACATACATACATGCATGCTATGATTATACATACAACATAGAGAGTTAACAATTTTTATTTATATTGGTCAATAACTTTAGTTAGTTCATTCATATATTTTGTCGGTATATTTAATTTATTTTATATATATTATCTTAAAAGAATATATGATTGAGTAAATATTAACCAAAAGAACAGATTGTACTTGCCGGTAGCACCGCTCTTAGGTATAATATTCGTATAGGAAAAAATTTAGCAGTTATAACTTTTTAAATAGTTATATTTTTTATTTTAACTTTTGTTTTTATTTATTAATTATTATTGAATTAAATACATAAACATTGAATCTTATAAATATATTTTATAAATGTTATTTTTATAAAATTATAAATATTATAATAAATATGATCATATATATATATATATATATATATATATATATAATTAAAAGAAAGAATGTTTGTATTTTGATAACTATTTATTTTATTTTATTTTACTTTTTCACTTTGCTACTCACAAACTCAACATAAATCTGGAAGTCAGAACAAATTAAACAAGCTACTACTACTAATTTTCTTACATTATTAGTGAAATTCTAGTTATAACTTATCTATATATATACTCTATAATATAATAATTGATAACGTACCCATTTTGAACAACAATAACTGAATTTCAGAACCTAATAATTTTTACCACATGAATAATAATGTTACTGTTAAATTAATGATGAACACAAAGAGATAGATAGATATAAAAGAAGTGAGTGAGTTGACTCAGGCAGAGGGTGAAGAAAGCAAGATCAGAGATTCAAGTGTATATGGAAGGCTAAGTTTGAGAAATTCACGTGATATATATAACCATACAAAGCTCTCGTGATGTGGGGTCATTGCAATTTTTTGCATGTTGGAAGGGACAAAATAATTCACACTAAATCCAAATTGAACTCACAAGCCTGTGAGATTCCCTTTATGCATATGGTCCCTCCTTCCCTCCATGCATGTCCTCCATTCTAGATAGATATATTTATTACTACTATAGTAATTTAAATGTTGACATTTTTTTATTTATATAATATAGTAGCTAGTACTATATACATACATATCAATAAATATTTTTGGAACCTATCTCTTTATGTATATTAAGATGTACCTCCTCATATTTCTTTCTTTAAAGAGCCCTAGTATGGATACATATATGTAATTATTACACTATATATAGCTGAGTCAACATATATTATGTATATAAAAACAAAAAAATCTATTGATATTATAAAAAATTAGCCATCATGATTTATTAAAATTTTAATGTGTATTTTTTTATTTTAATATGTATTTTATATAAATGACTGGTTTATAATTAATTTTTAATATATACGTATAATATAGTGAATATAAAAATAAGCACGAAGAAGAATCAATTTTTGATAATGTTAATATGAGTTTTTTTATTATAAAATTATTTTTTCAGCTTTCACTTTTTGAAGAGTTTAGTGCTATATAGGATTATAATTTAAATATTAAAATTTAGAATTAAGAGTAAATAAATAATTAATGTTTTAAAAATTAGTTAATACTTAATATTAATTAAAAATAGTTAGTTTTTAGTTGAATTTTGTATTCATGTACAACTAATGCTTCGTTGATAGGTATGAATTGTTTTTATTATTTTTTTGGGGGGAAATAAAATTTTAGAAAGATATATATTTGTTGGATTACTATGTATTAAACACGTTTTTTCTCAGAGCATTTCATAAATAGATTAATTTTTTAGGAATGTTTTGCATAGAAATGGGGAATCGGTGGTGGCAGATATTGGGCAAAGCCATACACTGCCATGTTAACACTCGATGATGAAAACGATAGTTCTGCCTTTTTATAGGGAAAATAATATTCCCTTAGCATAAAAAATGTCGCAATCTCACATTTATAAGCTCAGATTATTTTGCAAGAAAAGTCTAGCTGGTAAGAATCATTCTAAAAATTTGCAACATTTTTTACATTATTATTTTTCTATAATTCGCATTATATATACTTATATATAATTTGCAAGTATATATAATTCGCATTCCTGAAGCCTCTAATTTTTATATATATAATTTTAATATACTAAAATTTGTACTTTATTTATGATGTTTTTATCTCCACAAATCATATTCCCTATCTTTATTTTTTATTTTTGGTTAGTAGTAGTACTAGACTATTATTACTCAAGTTAATAGGTTTACACTAACGGGATAAAAATTTTACTGTGTATATAATTTTCAAAGAGAAAGTTTATAAATTATTTCTTTTTTTCTAATTAGCTGGATGGTAAAAATAAAAAAAAAGGATTTTCTTTTGGATTAATTTTTATCTAATACATTTATCCATCCAGCTATTTGAACCATCATGCCGATATTAAGAATTGGTACTTAAAAATTAATTTTACTATTTTCTGTTTGACTAAGACTAATGAACAAAATAAAGGAAAAATTCATAGTATCCCCTCTATGATTCCCTAATTATTTAGAGATTAAAATACTACTTTTAAGTTATTTTATTATTTTATTAATTTATTGTTGTGAGGGTGTAATGTTAAGAAGAAATAGGTAGTAGGTTCTCACCGCCTTTAGCTCATGTGTTTCTCTCCTATAAAAATATTTTGAGAATTTTTGAAATAAAGTGCTAGTTTTTTTCCTTAATAAATTTAATTTTCATCCACAAGTCCTGATTATCATTGTTTATTTAATTCTTTACAATGAGTTTATTATAAAATAAGTAAAAGAAATAGCATCCTAATTCAATAACAGAATGAATATCTACTCTGACTTATAAAGTTTATAATAATAATAAATTAAAAAATATCATAATTGTATGTTTGAAGATTTTATAAAAGGAGGGATGTATAGATATTTATGGTTTGTATAAGAGATCTAGAGAATAATAGAAAAGTGATATAATATATCCAAGTTCAGGGTTCATGATGAAACATCACTGCCAATTAGATGCATTTAGTTAATATATTATGCGAAAAAGCATATATGTCATGCCACAAACATATATCTTAGCTTTAATTTGATTCATCAACCATAAAGTATCAAATAAATTAAATATTCATTTGGTGATAAGACTATTTGAATAATTAATTTTGATAAATTAAATTCAATCAAGTAATTTATTTTTATATTAAATTAATTATTATTTTATATAAAATAATATAAAAAATACATTTAAATAAAATTTTATTTAATATCAAAATAATATTTTATTTAATATAAAAATAAATTATTTAATTAAAAAAAATCACTTTTTAACATAGTATTATTATAAATGCATCATCATCACCACATCTATCCATCAATTGTGATTATTAATTAATTATTGCTTATGATGCTACACCTTAATCAATTAACAGCCTTGCCAGTTGTAGAGATAGCAACAACATATCAAATTATCAATAAACCTTCACATATAAAACCCCATGCATCATCATGAACCGCTTCATCAATTCATCAACTGCAAATTGCAAACCCTAGCTAGCTAAACCCTAATTATTACTCCTTCAATAATAATAACACTAGCTACTAATAATTCCCAACAAAAATGGTGCTCATCAAAAACCAATCACTATTATTGTTCTTATTCACAATAACACTAGTAATCTCCACAAGAAGTTTAGCACAACTATCACCAGCAATAACCCCAGTAGCTCAACCAAAACCAACACCAACAACACCAGCAGCATCACCAAAGCCATTGGTACCTTCACTCCCAAGCAACTCACCAAGTGACAACACTCCGGACACTCCCTCTGTTGATGTCATCGCCATTCTAAGGCAAGCAAAGTCATTCAACACACTCATAAGACTCATGAAGATCACACAATTGATCAACCAACTCAACTCTCAGCTCATCACCTCCAAGTCCGGCGGCCTCACCATCCTCGCCCCCGACGACTCTGCCTTCTCGGAGCTCAAACCCGGCTTCCTCAATTCTCTTTCCGACGGACAGAAGCTCGAACTCTTGCAATTCCACGTCATCTCCGACTACGTCTCCAGCTCCAACTTCGACACGCTCACAAACCCGGTCAGAACACTTGCCGGAGCCAAGCCAGGAAAGGTGGTAACATCTATCAATTAGTATCAATTATCATATTTATAATTATTAGTTTGATATTATTCATAATTATAGAATATTAGGTTATTATTATTCTGATTTTCTGATAACTATAAATAGCTAGTATAATTTTTTTTTTTAATAAACACAAATATATTAATTAGTAATTAATAATATTAATGCTAATATATTCTAACAGGTGGAACTCAATGTGATAAGCTATGGTGGAAGTGTTAACATCTCAACTGGGGCAGTTAACACCACCATAAATGGAATCATTTACACTGATAAGCATCTTGCAATCTACAAGGTTGGTAAGGTTCTTCTTCCTTTGGATTTCTTTGCTGTTGCTAAGACTCCTGCAAAGGCACCATCTCTTGCTCCAGAACCTTCTTCTGATTCAGCAAAGGCTCCTAAAGCTGACAAGGATGATGACTCAGCAACATCGTCGGATTCATCGTCATCGCATGTTAATCCCACTGAACAAAACTCTGGTGGCATAATGAAAATCAGTGGGTGTGGACTGGTTCTTGGTGCAATTCTCGTGAGTATGTTTTCATCGTAAACCAGAAGATAGAAGATCTAATAAGTATATATAATTAAGCTACCTACCATGATATTTAATGTTATGTTCAATAATATTATTTAGTGTTGCGATTTGGTATGTGATTGTCATAAATGTGTGTGTTGGTGCTGATTTTTTCGGATTAGGGTTTTTAATTTGAGTATTAAGAGCGAGATATATATATTTGTATGTTCCTTTTTTTTAATTTATTATAATTAATGAGTATCATGCTATGATAATTGCTTTTTTTTTTCTTCAACATTATTTACCTTTTACCAATAATCATAACTTAAAAATTAGCCACCAGTTAATAACTATATATATCACACATATAGAAATATCAACTATGTATTTCAATACTGCTCCGATGCAAAAATAGAGAAAGAGAGAAATTCTAAACTGTAACTCAACTTGTTTAATCACTTGCATAGTTGCATTTATTAAATAATTTTACAGTTAGCAGGTTCAATCAATAGCTGTATATATTTTTCCGTTTATCCAAAAATTTAGACACATTCATGTAAAAAAAAAAAATGGCGCAAGACTTCTGATGAATTAGAAGTGTTAGCCAACATAAATTAATATTAAAATTATGACCTTTGAGCTAAAAATAAAGTTGCACCATATATATATAATAAGGTTTCTTATGCTACAAGTTACATCAACAAATAAAGTTTTGAGGGAGTTGTGATTAACAACGTAAACATAAGAGATCAACAATAAGCTCTAACATAACTATTAGTAGCTTTTTTAGATGACAGAAATTTAGACCACCTAACTAAATTCAATTAATTTTCTCTAAATTAGGATACAAGACATGACATCAACTAATAATGTATGCGCATAAAATAATGCAAAACATAGGTATGCACCGAAATAAAATAATCACGTGTGCTAGAAATACAAAGAATAAGTATATTTAGTGTCCATCTAAAAATAGTTCAAAGAATATCACATACGTGATTAGATTCTCACTCGTAATTTTGTATTTGAACTTCTTATTATAAAAAAAAAAATAATGAAATTATATTCCATATTTTTTATACATACTATTATACTCAGCATCAAAATAATCACCTCAATCAAATTGCATTATAAATGTGCTTTAATATAAGAAAAAGTAGAATGAATCAATTGGCCAGTAGAGAAAGAATTTAAACTCTAACCTTCTCATGTATATGTATAGAGAGACGCAAAACTTACTGGATGAAAGTACTTTTCTCTACATTCTTTACACATTTTTTCTCTGCATGAAAGTACTCATCATATCATATTATATATAATATGATCGTGGGGCTAGTCTGGTTACTCGTTTTAAACTGATAAACTCTTTTATTTCAAAATATTAGTTCTTCCGTTAAGTTGCAACCTTTTATATATACGGTATGTATTATTTGCTTAATTAATTATCTAATCGGGATAGAGTTTCATTTTCTCCTCATTGACATATATATAGTGATGATAGAAGTTTTCTATTAATTTCTTGGAAAGCCAACAAATTAAAGAATAATCTGTATAGATCAGAATATATATGTAGAAACAATTACATAAATATATATAAAATAAATTCAAAGTGACATGCATACAATACAAAGATATTAATATTGAATCCCCTAATTAATAATCTTCTAAGACAAATTAAATGCACCCTTGTTTTCGTTCTCACGATATTACATACCAAGTCCACAACCACACAAAGAGATAATCAATAACAAGATATCATCATCAATGGAACATACCAATGTATATAACAAATTAACAATATAAATATATTTGAAATAATAAAGAAATTTTTTAATGCTTCGTCTTCACCATCAAGCGTGCATGGTTGCAGCAGCCACCATGAATGCAAGACCAAGTCCAACCACACTCATCTTCATTATGCCACCAGAGCTTTGTTCAGTGGGATTAACATGCGATGATGATGAATCCGATGATGTTGCTGAGTCATCATCCTTGTCAGCTTTAGGAGCCTTTGCTGAATCAGAGGAAGGTTCTGGAGCAAGAGATGGTGCCTTTGCAGGAGTCTTAGCAACAGCAAAGAAATCCAAAGGAAGAAGAACCTTACCAACCTTGTAGATTGCAAGATGCTTATCAGTGTAAATGATTCCATTTATGGTGGTGTTAACTGCCCCTGTTGAGATGTTAACACTTCCACCATAGCTTATCACATTGAGTTCCACCTTTCCCGGCTTGGCTCCGGCGAGTGTTCTGACCGGGTTTGTGAGCGTGTCGAAGTTGGAGCTGGAGACATAGTCGGAGATGACGTGGAATTGCAAGAGTTCGAGCTTCTGGCCGTCTGAAAGAGAGTTGAGGAAGCCGGGTTTGAGCTCTGAGAAGGCGGAGTCGTCGGGGGCGAGGATGGTAAGGCCGCCGGACTTGGAAGTGATGAGCTGAGAGTTGAGTTGGTTGATCAATTGTGTGATCTTCATGAGTCTTATGAGTGTGTTGAATGACTTTGCTTGCCTTAGAATGGCGATGACATCAACAGAGGGAGTGTCTGGAGTGCTGTCACTTGGTGAGTTGCTTGGGAGTGAAGGTACCAATGGCTTTGGTGATGCTGCTGGTGCTGTTGGTGTTGGTTTTGGTTGAGCTACTGGGGTTATAGCTGGTGATAATTGTGCTAAACTTCTTGTGGTGATTACTAGTGTTATTGTGAATAAGAACATTAGTGATTGGTTTTTGATGAGCATCATTTTTGGTTTTGGTATGTTAATTATTGAAGGACTAATTAGGGTTTGTATGTTCAAGTGCTATTGTGCTATGAGCTTGTTTGTGTTTTTGCAATGAGCACTTGATGAATTGAAGAGGTTTATGAGATGGGGTTTTTATATTGAGGATTGGGAAGAATGATGGGTATGTAGGTGGAAGGTTTTGTTGTAGTGGATTCTTAAATTGTGATTTGTGAGCGTATTTGTTGATATCTGATAAGGAAATTAAGTTATAGCATCAATGATGATGTAGACAGAGGAATAGAGATATTAGCTGGGGTGATGGATCTATAAGTTCTTGCTTGAAAGTGACATATACATGATGAGAAAGAGAAACACAGTTGGAAAAAGTAACAGAGGGTTCAGCATTATTGAATAATGTTTGGGTGAAGGTGTTGCTTTTGGTAAGGATCAATGTCAAACTCAAATCTATTTCCTTAATTGATTGCTAAATATATCTCATTTTCATGTGGATTTGCATTCATGAAAGAAATTGGTTTTCTATTGGTGTTGTGCCTATTTTTCTTTCCCTAAAAGGATGAGCTGTTGTTTTCTTCAAGTTGAAATACTAATTCAGTGTAATTTTCTGCATGTTCACAAAGTTGGGTATTCTGCCAGCTATTGGTAACTTTTGGATATCATTTTTCTCTTAACAAGCTAATGCTATGTATATTTTTGTGGCTTCATACTTTCATGAGATAAAAGAGAATGTTGATAGTTACATACTTGGTGAGTTGGTGTGTACCTGATTCTATGTATACTACACTTGTAGCAGTAATTCCTTAGCTTGCTAACTTTATGATTTCCTCTGTAACCAGTGCAATCTGTCACTTACCTTCCTCAACTACATTCTGTGCACAAAAATGTTAAGAAATAAGAATCATGCATCTTGCATCTCATGTCATATACCAGTTACTATCAATTCACTATATCCCAACTTGATAATCATAATAACCTTTTCTCACCTAAAACTTGATTGGGAAAAGTTTCCAATAATAATCCATAATTAGATAAAAGATCCTTATTCTCTCCATCACATATGGATGTGATATAACCTCACATATCACAATTCACACAACAACAAATCTAATCTCACAAAACGATAATAAATTAAACATTTCACCAACCTATCATAATCAAATCATGCCTCAAACCAACAATATAACTAATAACCCCTATATATACCCACACACACATTCATTCCAATCATCACACAACACAATTCTTCATCTATCTATCAATCTATTTATCTATATATCTTAAAGGCTTGAATAAGCAAGTGAAGAAATAATAAAATAGAAAGATGAAGAAGCAGCAGGTAGCAGTATTCTCCCTGTTTTTCCTTGTGTTCTGTTCCTCCATCATTCAGGCATTTTCACAAACACCTGCAGCATCCCCAAAACCAGCACCAAAACCAGCAGCACCAGGACCAAAGGCAACAACACCAGCAAGAAAAGCACCATCACCAAAGCCATTAGTGCCAACACTGCCACAATCACCAGACTCATCAGATTCAGCACCAGACGACATCACCAAGATTCTGAGAAAAGCAAAGACATTCAACGTGCTAATCCGTCTGCTGAAGACAACAGAGATAATGAACAACATCAACTCACAACTCATAACCTCCAAGACAGGAGGCATAACGATCCTCGCACCGGACGACAGCGCCTTCTCGAACCTGAAGGCAGGGTTCATGAACTCACTGAACGAAGGACAGAAGATAGAGCTGGTGCAGTTCCACATACTGCCGGAGTTTGTGGCCAGCAACAACTTCGATTCGCTCAGCAATCCTGTGCAGACGGTGGCGGGAAAAGATCCGGAGAGGCTGCCGCTGAACGTGAACGCGTTGGGGAACAGTGTGAACATATCGACGGGAGTTGTGAATGCGTCCGTTGTTGGAGTTGTTTACTCTGATAACAAACTCGCCATATATCATGTGGATAAGGTTCTTCTTCCTTTGGATTTCTTTCAGAAAGCTAAGGCTCCTGCTTTGGCTCCCACCGCTCTTGCGAAGGCGCCTAAGGGTGCTAAGGAGAACACCGCCGCCGGCGACGATCAAGATGACACCGCTACTCCAGATCTGAAAAAATCTGCGGCTGTGGTTGTTGGTGGAAAACCATTGGTGTCTCTTGCGGTAGCTTTTCTTGTAGCAGTGCCATTGATGATGTGGAGCTGAAGAAGAAGAAGAAGGCAAGAAGATGAGATGATGCATGCATTTTGAATCTGCTTTCTTTCTTTCTTTCTGTGTTTCTTTCTTTGGTTATTTTTGTATGTGATGAAGTATGTTTTGAAATATAAGTAAGATTCTTATTCTGTGCGATGTTGATTATTGGAAAAGTGGTTAAGTTGGTTTCAATATGCATGTGTATATATAGAGTAAGTAGGGTGAGATCTATGATGAAATTAACAATTATTATGGTCACGTAAAATGTGTTAATATATTGGATCACTAATGCAAGGAGCACACAAACTTTACAAGGCCATTTCTATGGGAAAGTAATCTCACACGAAACACTATATCAGTTACTTATTTCCCTCAAATATCAAACTGTTGTTACAGCAATCTCATGCCAAATTATTTAGGATTCAGTTTATGTATAAGTAAACTAACAGGTCAAAAGTTTACTGTGTGTTGATCTGATGAAGATTGTATTAAATACTTAGTGTGTGATTATTCCTTCTAGTTAGGATCTGTTATGTTATGGTATATCTTTTGCTATCTCAACATATTATTTAATTAGTAGCCTTAATTAGTTAATTAAATTATAAGCTAATTAGGTATAGTGATATATATAGTTTGTTGCAACTATACAAAGGTAAGCTTTTTCATTCATTATTCTTCTATTTTGCATCTCAGTGAAAATAATGAAACTTTCTCTCTTAACCTCTATTTTTTTTTTCTCTTTTCTTTCTCGATCAGATCACAATCCCAATTTGTTCATGGTGTGGCGTAATTTGTTATACACGATATGAAAAAAAAAAATCAATGTTACTTAAATTTTAAACTCTCAATCATATATTTTAACACTGTATTCTAATGAATAAGAAGCTAATATCCTATCCTAATCCTAATAATAATAAAAGGTGTGGTCTCCTGTTATTTTATTATTTTATGGTACATATTCACATACAACGTACATAGTATATAAAATGAGTGAAAATTAATTATTTGTTGTGTGAATAATAATATATAGTTGTTTTGGTGACTAATAGTTGTTTTGTGTTGGTTAACTAGCAGAGAGTAATGAATATATGAATAGTTTATGCAGTAGTGAGTTACCTAACTGAGTTAGTTAGCAAGTGTAGATGTAAAATCTAAAAAGAAACGTTTAGCTTTAGTTGATTCGCATCCAATAATGCTTACAAATTTTCAATCACCAAATTTGCTAAATCACCTTGATATTGGAAGGGTATGGGAGAAATCACCTTGCTAAAACATATCATACCTTCTTACAAGAAATTAATTAAACTCATGCACGTATTCACCTCCTCTTCACAAAAAAAACACGTACAACATCAAACATATCATATCCAAGAATTTAAACCAAAACAACAAAGAAACAAAATGGCCATCTTAAAAAAGTTAAATAAATAAATAAAAAAGAAGAAAGAAACTGGAAGAAGCATATTCGAAATGGATTATCTCATGTTCTTCTTCAGCTCCAGATCATCAATGGCACTGCTACAACAAAAGCTACCGCAAGAGACACCAATGGTTTTCCTCCAACAATCACAGCCGCAGATTTTTTCAGATCTGGAGTAGCGGTGTCATCTTGATCGTCGCCGGCGGCGGTGTTCTCCTTAGCAGCCTTAGGCGCCTTCGCAAGAGCGGTTGGAGCCAAAGCAGGAGCCTTAGCTTTCTGAAAGAAATCCAAAGGAAGAAGAACCTTATCGACTTTATATATGGCGAGTTTGTTATCAGAGTAAACAACTCCAACAACGGACGCATTCACAACTCCCGTCGATATGTTCACACTGTTCCCCAATGCGTTCACGTTCAGCGGCAGTCTCTCCGGATCTTTTCCCGCCACCGTCTGCACAGGGTTGCTGAGTGAATCGAAGTTGTTGCTGGCCACAAACTCCGGCAGTATGTGGAACTGCACCAGCTCTATCTTCTGTCCTTCGTTCAGTGAGTTCATGAACCCTGCCTTCAGGTTCGAGAAAGCGCTGTCGTCCGGTGCGAGGATCGTTATGCCTCCGGTCTTGGAGGTTATGAGCTGCGAGTTGATGTTGTTCATTATCTCTGTTGTCTTCAGCAGACGGATTAGCACGTTGAATGTCTTTGCCTTTCTCAGAATCTTGGTGATGTCGTCTGGTGCTGATGAATCTGATGAGTCTGGTGATTGTGGTAGTGTTGGCACTAATGGCTTTGGTGATGGTGCTTTTCTTGTTGGTGTTGTTGCCTTTGGTGCTGGTGCTGCTGGTTTTGGGGATGCTGCAGGTGTTTGTGAAAATGCCCGAATGATGGAGGAACAGAACACAAGGAAAAACAGGGAGAATACTGCTACCTGCTGCTTCTTCATCTTTCTATTTTATTATATCTTCAGTTGCTTATTCAAGCCTTTAAGATAGATAGATAGATAGATAGATAGATAGATAGATAGATAGATAGATAGATAGATAGATGAAGAATTGTGTTGTGTGATGATTGGAATGAGAGTGTGTGCGGGTATATATAGGGGTTATTAGTTATATTGTTGGTTTGAGGCATGATTTGATTATGATAGGTTGGTGAAATGTTTAATTTATTATCGTTTTGTGAGATTAGATTTG
>JASCZI010271891.1:35383-47888 GCA_036250425.1 Stylosanthes scabra
TATATGTGATGGAGAGAATAAGGATCTTTTATCTAATTATGGATTATTATTGGAAACTTTTCCCAATCAAGTTTTAGGTGAGAAAAGGTTATTATGATTATCAAGTTGGGATATAGTGAATTGATAGTAACTGGTATATGACATGAGATGTAAGATGCATGGTTCTTATTTCTTAACATTTTTGTGCACAGAATGTAGTTGAGGAAGGTAAGTGACAGATTGCACTGGTTACAGAGGAAATCATAAAGTTAGCAGGCTAAGGAATTACTGCTACAAGAGTAGTATACATAGAATCAGGTACACACCAAGTATGTAACTATCTACATTCTTTTTTGTCTCATGAAACCACAAAAATATATAGACTTGTATCTGTGTGTATTTTATTTTCCAACTCCAATGGTATTTGATGAGAAAGACAATATTCTTACCTAATTAACTATGTTACCACATCTTATGATCTTTCTTCAAAGATGTCATAAAATCTGTCAAAAAAAATGTCATAAAAGTGGTAAAAAGTGATATTTATATTTATAAAATTAGAACTTTTCTGTACTCAATTTGAACTTTTAAAGATTAGAGAAACACAAGCAGAAATTCACATATGGTTTTTCATCTGTCTGTAAGTAGAGTACTAGTTTTTCAAGCATTTTATTACTTACAATTGATTTTGAATCCTTTCACAGTTGAACCTATTCCTTATTATAACCGTGATGTTTGAAAACAATAGACAATTTTCTTTTTACCATGGAAGCTATTCAATTTAGCATATTTAATTTTGGCAATAGAAAGATTAGGTTGATGAAGAAGTTCAAAATATTAGTAGATATTAGTTTTGCTTTTTCACCACTTATTCATATGATATGCTTCAAGGAAGCCCTAGCGCATATAATTAATCTACGTGTACCACTGTACACCTCCACCTTCGTACGCCCCTTGTTTTCTTCTTTTATTTTGATTTCTGTGTTGAAGTACATTATTTATGTGCTATATTATATGCTATTATATGTTGTATTAATGTATTTTTTTGAATTTTTTTGTGTTGTTTATATTTTTCCTATTGTAAATAAGATGAATAGAAATACATAATGGTACATGTAGTATTACCGAATTGCATATATATATTACCTCAGAAGTCAGAGATGAAAAGCTTTTCTTTCTTCTTGAATCAGTATTTATTTTAAATCAATCATGCTATGCATACACTAAAAATCTGCTACAATATATATGATAATTGCACTTTTCTATGCAAGACTGAACCAATTTAATGAGCTTTCAAATGAGAATGAAGCAAAACAATAATCTTAATCATATCAAAGGAAAAACATGTATACAACCTTCACATATATCTCTCTCTGAAACAGCACTCATGCAATCATGCTATACCAATAAATATATTAAACAATATAAAAAGAACAAAAACCAGCACATTTAGCTGCTGGCAAATGGATCCTCTTCACTTTGACATGGTTACAAATGCAACTACTAAAGCAACTCCAAATGACACAAACTTTGCTCCTTGATTGCTTAGCACCAAACTGATTGCTCCAGAGCTGTGCTTAGAAGTTCCAAGATCATCTTCATTGTTGGTGGTCAAGTTATTAGTTTTTGGCGCGATTGCAGGAGAAGGCGTCGGAGCAGGAGTCTTAGGCTTGAAAAAATCCAAAGGAAGAAGTACCTTGTCCACATGATATATTGCAAGCTGCTTATCCAAGTACACAACTCCATTCACTGTTGCATTAACCACACCAGTTGAAATGTTCACTCTGTTTCCAAATGCAGTCACATTTAGTTGCAGCCTTTCGGAGCTTTCTCCGGCCAGTGTCCTCACAGGATTGGTTAGAGAATCGAAGTTTGAGCTTGAGATGTAAACAGGAAGAACATGGAACTGTAGGAGTTCCATCTTCTGGTTATCACCAAGAGAGTTGAGGAAGCCTGATTTGAGTTGTGAGAAGCTAGAATCATCTGGTGCAAAGATTGTTAGGCCACCATAACCATTGTTTGTGGTGATGAGCTGTGAATTGATTTGGTTGATGAGTTGTGTGGTTTTGAGTAACCGGATTAGGACATTGAATGATTTCCCCTTCCTTAGGATGTTGATTATGTCATCAGTGGAAGAAGAGTCAGAGGAATCGGAATCTGAATCTGATGATGATGAGGGTGATAATGAAATTGGTTGTGCTAATGTGGTGGTTGAGTAGAAGGAGGTGAAGAGGATGAGAAATGTCATGGAGAACAATAAAGGTTGCTCCATTTTTGTTGATGGCAATTGAAAGTTGAAGATTTTGCTCTAATTTGATGGTTTTCAAGGATAGCAAACCTTGTAAAGTGATAGCTTTAGTGATTTGTTTTAGGATCTGTGATTTTTATAAGGCAAGTTAATGACAAACAGGTGAAAATTTGAGTTAGAATTAATCTATGTATACCATTGTATACATCTATACACACCATTTAGCAATACGGAAAAATGTAAACATTAGTACAGAAAATGGTGCATACGAATGTGTATAATGGTACATGTAATATTACTGTTTTAGTTTACATTTTTCCGTGTTGTTAAATGGTATATACGAATGTGTTGTTAGAAAATGATTTTTAAATATTTAAATGTTGCATTCTGGTCCGATTTAACTCTATTTTATTTAGATTTTTGTACTGCTCTTACTAAAAAAATTTAAAGTTTCTTTTTTATTTAAGGTGTTGTCTACATTGTCGAAAGATAGCTGCCAAACACAACATATATATTCGATAATTTCAGTATGGTTTTGATTGGCATTTATTTAAATGTAGATTTTGTTAAAGGTTATACTGACATTAAATTTTAGATGGTACCTATATTTTGAGTTATGTGAGAAGGGTGTCATGTAAACTAAGGTGGTGCATCGAGATGAATAAGATATAGTAAGGGTGATGGAGAAGAAGAAGAATTGCTTGCAATGCAAGAAAAAGGAAGATATAGAAAATGGAACTCAGTTAGCTGTAAGATGCAACATTGATGCTTCACATCAAATCCACGTCAGTTAGCCAAAGTGTCCAATTACAAGGCAACTTGAAGAGGAAGAAAATCAGTAGTTTTGATAGTAACATTATTAGATAAAATTAATTAAATTATATATTATTTCTATATGTTACCTAATTTTAGGTACAACTATTGTGATTTGTGAGGAGGCATATAATATATCCTCCGGATGTTTATAAACTCATCATTATAGTCATAGTAATGTTCATCAAATATTTACCATTTTGGATCATGGATTCATGAAAGATGCAAGAGAAGAAGCAGTGAACTAACTCACTCCATTCCATGCATCATGCAACTCTGCTTTTATTGCTGTAAGTGAGTCTCAAATCTTCTTAAAGTCCCTGATATGGTTATCCTATTCAGCAATATTCTAATTTTCTCCTTTTTTTTTTTGAGTGATATTAATACCCTCAAAAAAATAAATATTATGATAAGTGAGTTTTGCAATGGAAATAGAATCTATGTGTTACTCGAAATTAGTGTCAATCGAGTGACCAGAATTTTAAGGAGATCGATTCAAGGACTTCCTCCGTTTTTTATGAAGACTGAAGTGGATCGATTCGAAGGAATCCTAGGGACTTCATTACGGCGATTCAACATAAGAAAGGAAGGTTTCGATAAGATTTTGAAAGTTTAGCGTGGCCTGCAGTTGAAGAAGTTTCAAAAGAAAGAGCGGTTGGAAGCGGTTAGCTGATGTGGCACTCGAGGATTGGTTGTCTATCTTTATAAATAGAAGATGAAGCCTTGGTACAATGGTTGGAATTTTCTCGCTCAGAAACATAACTAAAGCAACTTCACATCCCAGCAACTTACTGATTTTGCCCAAGTCACTTTCTGAGTAGGATTCCTCCCATTTCTCATTTCTGTCTCATTTACTTACATTGTCATTTATTTTTCATGCGATTATATCTTCAAGCATCTTTTATCTTTGTTAGCAGTGCTGTAAACAATTCTTCGATATTCTGTGAAGGGTTGTACATTATCATTATTGTCTTTTGAAATTCTGAGAAAGACTCATAAATATTATAATCATTCAGACATTATTTCTCTCTTTCAGTCTTATTAATTTAGCACAATAAAAGTTGTTTGTGAACGAAGTCTCTCTTATGAGGAGTTGGATTCCTCTCCCAGATCATTAGAAAAGATCAAAATACAGATTTTGTTATTTTGATATCGAACCGTCAGAAATCTATAAAACACTATGCCTTGAACTCATCAGAATCTTATTTTAAAAGAAAAAAATGCTAAGGATTTTACTTTATGATTTTTTTTTTGGTACTTGGAAATTTGACATATTATATACTTGACTGATAATTATATATTTATTTTCCACTATCAAATTATATATAATTATCATGTTAGTATGATGAATGATCAAACAAATGAACAAAAGTACTCTATTCAAATTTCTTTAATGGAAAAATTCTCATATATAATACACAAGATATGAACTTTTATGAGAGGAACAAGGAAGATTAAACGTAGGCATAAAAAAGAAAAAATGTAGCCATGAGTAGCAAGAAGCAGTTGAAAATAGCTCAATATATTTTTATATTAATTCTGCAAAATGTTGATGATAATTCTCCCCCTTCAATGAATCCCAATTCTTGTTCTCTTTCATCTTCTTCAAACTAATTGTGATTGTCACAATGCAAACGCTGCAACTGCAATGGAAACAACAACACCCCAAACACCATTCTTCATCATCATCATCACAGCAGAAGACTTATCATCATCTGCAGCTCCATCTGCAGGCCCTTCAGCAGACTTCTTCTTTGATCCCTTAGCCTTCAAAGGAGCCGGAGCCGGCGCCGGAGGCTTCGCTTCGAAGAAGTCCCTAGGAAGAAGTACCTTGTCCACTTGATACACTGCTAGCTGACGATCACTGTAGACTGTTCCACCAACTGTGGCATTTACAACCCCTGTTGTCATGTTCACTTGGTTCCCTGTGCTTGTTACATTCAATGCCAACCTACCAGGCACAAATATGTAGAGACATGTTATGTTAAACATATGAAATTTTCTAATTATGTTTCAGCTAATATCTTTACTTTGAGATTATTCTAACCATATTCATATGAGTAGTCACCATCTAAAATATCCGGTGGTAACTAAAGATTTCTTCGTATAAAGATGATAGTTGAAATGTCCTGTTAGGTAACTAATAAATTTGGAACCAACATCAGTAAATAAAAATTTGAATGTTCTATAAATAGTGATTTCAGATGTGCATTTGATCCAAGTTGTTTATGTTCTATATGTAATGATTTTGGATATGCATTTCTTATAGGTTTTTTATGTTCTATATGTAATGGTTTCTTATATTTTATTTTCTCATATTGCCTTTAATTAATCTCATAAAATATTTATTGAGTTATATTTATATTTGATTTTCAGAAGTTTTTAATTGTATGGTATAGGACATTCTGTTTTTAACATTTTGAATATTTTCCTTTTAGATTTGATTTGTTGACCGATTTATTTGTTGAAAAAATATTGATTACCTATAGTTTCCATGTAAACACATGTTATATCAAGAAATTTAGTTATTATTCTCACAGAAAGACATCTTTATATAAGTAATCACCTTAGTGCGAGACAAATTATGCACATGCATGCATGGATGAGTAAAAATAAAGTATTTGTGTGTGGTAGGTTCAAACCTGTCAGGGTCTGCACCGGCTTGTGTCCTAACTGGATTGCTTAACGTGTCGAAATTCGACATTGATACGAAAGAGGGTAGCATGTGGAATTGGATGAGTTCATTCTTCTGTTGATCATTGAGGGAGTTGAGGAATCCTGGTTTAAGGCCTTGGAAGGCATTGTCATTCGGTGCGAACAACGTTATGCCGCCGTTGGAGTTTAGGAGCTGGGAGTTGATCTGTGTGGACACTTGTGTGGTCTGAAGAAGCCGGATTAACGTTGTAAAACCTCCTGCTTTTTTGAGGATTCTGATGATGTCTGTTGGGGGTGGTGATGATGGTGATGGTGCTGGGGCAGATATAGAAACTGGGGCAGCAGGGGCAGATGCAGGGGATTGACCTAAAGTGTTATGAGGAAAAGTTGTTATTAGTAAAAGTTGCAAAGACATGAATATGAATAATGAATGTTTCTTCATGGCAATACCAACCATCTTTTTGTGAGTGAGAACAACAAGGAATTGGGGAATGTTTTAGGGTGGTCCTTGTTGTGATGTTGGAAGTGATGGAGGGATGGAGAATGAATGAATATATGGAGAATAGAGAGAGTTAGGTGGAATGTTATTAACATGTCTAGAAACCTCAGTAGTTAGTATATCATTGGAAGACGGTGTGACATTACTGTTTGAGCCAGTTGGATTTATTGCTTTGGAAGGAAGAAAGAACAGTGAGATCTCATCAAGGTGGGTGTGAGAGGGGAATTAAAATGGAGAATGACTATGGTTGCGTAGGTAGCATTTTTACTTGCAATGTGTAAATTCTTCTGAAATTTCAAGAGAATGAAATGAGTTTTGCCTCTGTCTTAAGTAACTAGCTCCTAATTAGATTTCGCAATACAATTTAATGAGTTGAGAGTGATATTTGTAAACCAAAAACACACTAAACATAGTCTAAAGACAGGGATCAAACGTTATAATGTTGAAATAGGAATCACACCAGGAACAAAAGTTTTACGACATTTTTTATGAGAATTCGGTATACAACAGTCTTTTTTTTCTTCCCATTCTGACCTACACCTACAATGCATTGATAGTTGCTTGGTTTTCAATGATGATGGGACACTTGTTCTAATTATACTAACTTCCTTCTTCAATCTTGATTAGGGAAGAGTTTAGCCTCAGATTTGGTCCCTAAAATTTTAAGTTACCCAAATTGGTCCCAAAGATTTAAACTTGTGCCTATAAAGTCTTCTTCTCTAATATATAAATCTTTAAGAATCAATTTGGGTAACTTAAAACTTTAGGGATCAATGTAACTTCGGCGACCAATTTGAGGCTAAACTCATGGTTTAACATATGGATTATACAATCAGGGTTAGCTTTGAAATTTTTCTTTTGACGCATCATAAAATTTTCTTTCTTTTTTTACAGTTTTTTCCCTTGCCTTGACATATACACATGATCAGCTGGGTTTTTTTTAGCACAAAGATAATGGATGGTCAGTGAACTATTATATTGGTTTCATCATCTGAAACAACGGATGCATTCTACAGGGAGCTGTGAAACAGACAGAATGCAAAGCAGTGAATCACTCCCCACAATGCATACTTCCATAACAATTGTTACAACATACAGATAAGGTATAACCGTATAAGATTGAATTCTTCACTTGCATTGCTTTACAGTTTCTAATTTCCTCCATTACCTCCTGAATTCCTTTCTCTTAATGCATCCTCAGCTTTCACTCTCTCAGGAACAAAATCTGAACAAGCAAAAGCAACGTAGAGACAACCTTGCGGTTTAGTTATCGGCACAAGAGGCAAACACAGTAGAAAATGACTATAAATGCTCCAATTGGAATTGGATAGCAACATAGCATATTAGACAGTTAAGACATTACCAGAAAGAAATTCATATCTCCGCTGCTTACTCACAGCATGCGCTGAAACAGAAAGCATGGGTCTAATTAGTCATTGCAAAATGTTTCATGGAAATTGTTATAAAAAGTTCACAGGTGTCGACTTCTTTACCGTCGCTAATCCTAAATACACATTCATCGTTATCCTTTTTTCTAATAAATGTAACATATCCATGATCCACCAGCATTAATAAGTTAAAAAATAAAATCTAATCCAGAGACATCAGCAAGTATCTGTTAAATGTCCAACAAGGTTAAAAATGCATTATTTGAACACTATTACAACACAAAGACAACACCATTCTCATAGGGGTAAACACTACATAGTATCTTGATGGAAGCTTATATTGATTCCAACTCTCACATTGATATACAATGCTTATGCTTTATCCATGAAGACAAAACCTAAGCTTTGTTCCACAAGGTGTGATCTACTAAATGTATCAACGGATGCCACATTACATTATCACGAAACTTTTCATATTAAAGCCATTTCTGTTGAAACCATTTGCTGCAGACAATGCTTATTCTGTATGAGTTCAGGAGAACATTTTCAAATAGATTTGTGTTCAAAAAAACCAAAATCAGTAGAAACAAGGCCAAAACTATTAATCTACTACATGTATCAAGGGATGCTGCATTACATTATAGCGGAACGCATTCATATTGAAACCATTTCCGTCGAAACCATTTGCATCGGACAATGATTATTCTGTATGAGTTCAGGAGAACATTTTCGCATAGATTTGTGTTCAACAATACCAACACCATTAGAAACAAGGCCACGACTATTAATCTACTACATACATGTATCAAGGGATGCCGCATTACATTATTGCGAAACGTATTCATATTGAAACCATTTCCGTCGAAACCATTTGCATCAGACAATGCTTATTCTATATGAGTTCAGGAGTAACATTTTCGCATAGATTTGTGTTCAACAACACCAACACTAACAGAAACAAGGCCAAAACTATTGCAAAAGATGATCATGCTTACTAGTTCCTGGTTAACACAACTTTCCCTACTAACAAAAACTCCAAATGAAAAATTCAATAGAGTGAGAATCAGATTAGAATACCTAGGTGATTGTAGCTCAGAGACTTCCTTCGCTCTTGAACACACCGAACATAAGCGTCCTGCGTAAACTGTTCAAGGAACTTCTCCTGCAAGCAAAACACACAAACATTCAAGTACATTAGAAAGAGAACACAAAATGTAGAAAAATCTAACAGAGAAAAAGAAAAATCAATCAGAGAATTCGAAAGAAAAAAACGCACCGCAGCTTTGTTGACGACGAAAATCGCTTCCTGAGAAACGCGCATTTCGGGATCTTCAGCCTTGACGATTGTTCTTATACGATTCATCGGAAACACGTTCGATTTCGCGTCTCCTTCGTCTTCGTCTTCCACCTCCTCCCGATTCCGCTTCGATTTATTAGGTTTTTTACCATCGGTTCTTCCATTGGAGACTACAGTGTTATCTTCTTCTTCAGATTCTACTTCTCGGTTTAGCTGCGAGTCGGTGCTGGAGCTCGGAGAAACCATAGATTCATGACCGCGGTGCTTCGAGGTGCCATTGCTGTGTGTAAGCTTCTTCTTCTTGCTGTTGTTGTTGTTCTTCTTCTTGTTGTTCGCATTCTCATTCTCATTCTCCCTCTTCTTGTTCTTGTTCTTGTTATCCTTCTCGTTCTTCGATTTGGTGATGGTTTTGGAATTTTGTTTGGTTACCGCTTTGTTCTTCTTCTTGTTTTCGGTTTTTGAGTTTGAAGCCATTACTACCGATGAAGCTCTTTTGCTCTCGGTGGTTTTGTTTTCTTACAAGCTGAAGCGGGTCTTGAACTTAACTGACCCGAATTAAAATGGGCTAGGTTCGGGTCAAAAGTTGGGCATTCTACATTCAGAATTGACGTTATTGGTATCACTTAAATGGGCCTCTTGTGCATTCTATTAAAAAACATTGGTATTTTATAATAGGTTGAGGCTTATTATGTTAGTAGATTGGAGAAGGGATGGGATTCGGATAATGGTTGTAAGGTTCTGCGTTGATGTTTAGGGTTGGGAATGGGGATTTGTGGGTAGTTCTAGGTTGGGCAGGTTCGGGTCAACCTGTGTCCAAAAAAAAAAAATTTTCTAAAGTAGAGTAGCCAAAGACCAAAACAGTGGTGATAGTGGTGGCGGCACAGATGGCAGTCCGGCACACGTGGGGGTGGTGGTGTTAGTAGTGAGAATGGTTAGAGATATAATTTTTTGTATGTTTATTTTGTTAATTTGTTTTTAGAATAATTAGTATCACAATATGATATCAGAAATTTTTTTTTTGAAGTAAGAAAATATTTCATTCATGGACTTGCCCAGCTGCACTTACAGAGCATAAAGAGAGGTGACACAACATTCGATTACAAAGAATCTTAAGGGATAGGAATAGAAATGAATTGAGATCTCTTTTGCTCCTAAAACTACACAGAAGTGTTGCAACATAAAAGGATAAATCTTCTTCTTCGCATAGATTTGCATATTTTTCAGATCTGAAAGCATGTTCATGAATAAAAAATTTCTTCCCAAGTGTCTTCCTCCTACATCTGAAAAGTATTATGTCATCTGACCCAAATCTATCATAAAGGGACCCAAAAGCACCACAAAATGGGAGAAAAACATCATTGGAGGGTTATTATAGCAGCTAAAGCTTGAAAGCATTTAATCCAGCAAAGGAGAGAAAGTTTAAGTAGAGAGAGATTAAAAAAATAAAAGGGAAAGAGAAGGGCTTGAGAAGCAGAAAACATGGAAGGAAAGAAATGAAAAGAAAAATGCAGTTAAGTGAGGGAGGGGAGAAGAAAAGATAGCAGAAGAAGGAGAGAGGTTTAGAGCAAAAAGGAAAGAAGAAGAAAGAGAAAGTGGGAAGGAGACAAAGCTTATGAGAGGGAGGGCTACCACCGCCGTGTGGTAGGTGAGGCGGTGGTAGCCCCTTTTAGGACTAGTTTGATGTTCTTCAACAAGAGAAAGTTGAAAGAGTAGAGAGAAAGGACTAAGTCGCTTTAATGATGTAAAAGTTAGAATTGGATACTTGTTAAACTTTTAAAAAAAAAAAAAAAGAAATATCTATGCATAAATTTACACAAACTAAAAGATAAGTTTGGGTGAATAGATTAGTAGAGATATTATTGAAAACTGATATAAATTAAAAATCTGAGAAAGTTTTATTACTTGGTATATGTGTTGAACTCATCACGTTACTTTGCTCCAAATTTATAACATTTTAAAATATGCAGGATGGACACCAAATGAGCAATTGTGGAGCCTTTTAAGCGAATAATAAAAACAAACTAGATAATATTATTGCTTGTTAGGTACTTGCATTGTTGTAGTGCATGGGGTAGTTAATTGGTACCACTAGCCTTATATATATGAAGTAAATAATCATTTTAAGTTGGATGGTGATGATGATAATGCAGATTATATATCATCTAAAAATACTAATTAATTTCATTGCAATGAGATACAGGAGCAGTTTTAGTGGCTGGCAGCCAAACCTTAATTTGTGATTTTGGAATGTACGAGTGTCCACTATTTGCATTGCAATGCTTTGTTGTCATTTAATAAATTTGGTATTATACTCCATCATCACCACTTTAATTTCTTTCTATTTGCATGTTAGTGGCTCTTGGATTATTTCATGATCCATCCTCTTATATTGGTTTGGTGGATTCAATTGTTATGGAAAATGTCCAAGAATTTATTAGGTTAATATTTTAATCCAACATTATTGGCATGTGTTGGTGTTTATATTTGTTTAATTTTAAATGTTTTTATAAATAAACATTGAGTGTGTTGAACTTCTTTTCCATTGAGATCGAGAACTTTATCCATTATAGAAAGAAATGATTTAATCATTAATAATCAAAAGAAAATATGTTAGATTGTTAGGTATAATACAAGAATAATTAATGATATATACTAGTTGCTCTGGAATTATTCATCAAGAGATGTAGGTAAAAAAAATAAAAGAAAACATTTTTTTCTCATTTTCTTTAGTTAATTAATCTTGTATCCCATGCTTAATTTATGTAGTTAAGCTTGTAATCTTCTTACATAATTAACTTTTTTTATGAGTTATATTAGATATATACTAAAATTAACTATTAAAATCAGTTATTAATATTAAAATATAAAATATTTATTAAAAATAAGTTAAATTATATATATATATATATTTTATATTTTAATATGTATTATACATGATGACTGATTTAGTGTATGTGCAAATAAAATTTTTATTTTCTCATAATTATTACTAGCAAGCAAATTATTCTAAATTTACTTTTAAAAAAATGAAGTGTGAATGATGCACCAAACTAATTTAGCAGCAGGAGGCAGCAGCAATTTCTATGGAATAATCTGCATTTTGAATGACCCAACAACTACCATTGATTATAAGTGACAAAAACACATCCCCAAATACACATGTATTTACTTAACCAATACAAATCATCCAGTTAAACATATCTTATTAGTTATTAATTAATTAAAGTTCATATAATAAGTAATTTATTATTATTATCTATTATTGTTATTATTCAAAAAAAGGAATCATTTGTCCTAACTCCTAAGTTTATGGGGAGAAAAGATAATATATTTAATATTATTATTTTTCCAAGTTGATGATGATATGATTGTGGTGTAGATGCTTATGCAATGTGTTGAATATGAAGGGTGGCTATGTGTTTTTTTCTGTCACTATGTTATGACTTATCCGTGACCAAATATCCCACTATTTGGGCAAAAGATAGAGACGTGAACCATATAGAAATCGTATATAATTCAAATACAATAAGAAAACTAATAAAATTGATAATTACTTATTCTCTACGGGATACTGAAACTGATTATACGGTATATATATATATATATATATATATATATATATATAT
>JASCZI010271891.1:48582-67924 GCA_036250425.1 Stylosanthes scabra
GTGAGGTGTATGCATGTATCTATGGGGGAAAAAAACAGCACAAGAATCTCAACAAAGGCGACTATTAATTATGACATGGACAACATATATATCTTCATCTTCATTCTCCTTCTTTAAGATATAGCCAAACGTGGCATATATCCTTGTCTTAATCTCAATCTTAATTAATCTTATATATTATGACTAATTAATACAATACATACCATATATATACTTAAACAAGTTTAATTTCCCTTACAAGTCACCTAACATGTTAGTCTTATTTTGGACTTCATTTTAGTACACAAATAATTGATAAATTATGTTATGTATTATACACACAAATCATATGTCACTAAATAATAGTCGTTATATATATATAGGAATATGTATTATTTAATTAACATCTCATAAAATTAAAAATTTATTATATTACTGTAAATAAGTTTGATTTTTTATTATAATGAATTTGTTTATTAATTAATTATAAAAATATATGAATTAATATGTATAAATATATATTAATTGGTTTTAATGTATATGGAATATTTTTAAAAATTTTATTATATCTCGAAATTAAATAAAATTCATCTGAATGCGAATAATAATGTTAACTAATATGAATTTTATTTATTTATTTATGTATAAAAATCTTTATTTATATTTTTATCTTATTAAATTAAGTTAGTTAAATTATAAAAAATTAAAATAATTTAAAAAATATAACAAATAAATAAATGAAAAGAATAAAAACAACATACATTTGCAGACTTTTAATTTGTACAGATAACATTTCCCTTCACACAAGAATAAATAACTTAATTACCTTTAGCTTAAATTGCCTCCATACTCTTCTTCCATTCGATTCCATCCCTTCCTTCCCTCCAAGTTTTTATATCATCAACTTCAAGTTCTAAGTTTGAAATGCTTATAAGTTTACATTATTATAATTATATATTTGTATGTCTCTGTGTTCACAAAGCGGCTAAGCAACAAACACTTCACACTCACACGCATGTCCAAAAAAAAAAAACACAGATAAGGCCAACCATTCTCGTGCAAGATTTGTTTACACAAAAGAATATTTGTACCAAGAAATTAGCAATAACCCCATTATTATATTATTTATTTATACATATATAATACATGCATATATATCTTTTGTACCATATTTTTAATAGTCCACAATCGTTAGATTATTTAATATGTTCCACTATATCGTTTAAGATAATTCGACACTTTCATGTGAATATCCATATTTTATATGACATTTGCTTCAAGATAGAGAAGTTGTGTGCCTTTATATAGAAGAAGCAAAACCCAAGTGGGGAATCATCATTCTACATACATATTCCCTTAACTTTGATTCAGGCAAAGTTATACAAATACCAAAAAAAAAAAAAAAAGGGTTAAAGGTGCAACAATGAGAGGAGCTACAAAGGTTGTAGTGTTCCAATTGGTTTGGTTCCTCTGCATTCATGTCCCTCCTATGTTTTGTTCCAATGTAACATATGATCACAGAGCATTACTCATTGATGGCAAACGTAGGGTGCTGGTTTCTGGTTCTATTCATTATCCTCGTAGCACTCCCGAGGTATACCTCTATACATCCATTGTCTTTTTCTTCTATTTTGATTTCTATGTTGAGGTATATTATTTTTGTGATATATATACGTAATTGTTTCTATGATATCGTATGTTGTATACGTTTTGTAAATTTTTCTGTGCTGATATTTATATTTTTCGTATTATGAATGAAATATATGAAAGTGTACAGTGATACATATAACATTATCATATCAATAATCATACATATATGTACAAGTATATACATACGTATCTACATATACATGTACATTGCATGCATTTGTATAAATTGTATGTATTTGTTTAGTATATGATTTTTTTAAAAAAAGTTTAAACCGATAGATAGAGACATAGAATTCGAATTTGTTGAATGCAGATGTGGCCGGACCTTATTCAAAAATCAAAAGATGGGGGGCTTGATGTTATTGAGACTTATGTTTTCTGGAATTTGCATGAACCAGTTAGAGGCCAGGTACTGCTGCTTTAATCCGTTAATTAATTAATATTGGTACACATAAAACATATAAACGCATCCTAATTAATTAGTCCCTCAAGTGGAAAAGGTTTATGTGTTTTATGTGTACATCTAGCAAAACCATTTATTAATTTCTTTTATTTTATTTTATTTTTATTTCCATATTCATACTTATATATATGAATTTGGGTTGTTGGCAGTATAATTTTGAAGGAAGGGGTGATTTGGTAAAATTTATAAAGTTAGTAGGAGAAGTAGGACTTTATGTACATCTACGTATTGGACCTTATGCTTGTGCTGAATGGAATTATGGGTATGTAAATGTAACAATTATTATTATTAATTATTAATTGTTCCTATATTAATTATATAAATTAAATTTTGGAACAGAGGATTTCCTGTTTGGCTGCATTTTATTCCAGGAATTAAGTTCCGTACTGATAATGAACCTTTCAAGGTAAAATAATGTCTCACTTTAATTAATATTTTAAATTTTATTGCATATGCACATTATAATGTTCCAAATATATTATTATTTTTTTATTTTGTTATTTTAGGCAGAAATGCAGAGATTTACTGCTAAGATTGTGGATATGATGAAGCAAGAGAATCTCTATGCTTCACAGGGAGGACCTATTATTTTATCTCAGGTTTTTCTTTTTTTTTTCCCTTATAAACTATTCTATTAACTTCATCATGCTATTCATGGAATCAATGCTATTATTGTTTGCCTTGAAGATAATAAGATATGTAGGTAGATAGATCATACATGTAATAATCTCAGGGTCTATTTAGGAATACAATACTAATTATATTTGGATAGTTTAGCTTAAAAAATAGTTTATGATTATTTATTTTGTTTGGATAATATAACTATTTAGTATTTGATACTTGGATCAATTAGGTAAAATCATAATAATTTTTAAATAATCATCTTCTCCTCCTTACAACAATTATAAAGCAGCTTCAATCTTAAAATTCTCATTTTCTATGCAAATTTTGGTTGTGTATTAAGAACTTGGTCTAATAATGGCAGATTGAAAATGAGTATGGGAACATTGATCGTCCCTATGGTGCTGCTGGAAAGTCCTACATAAAATGGGCAGCATCAATGGCTACATCCCTTAACACAGGGGTACCCTGGGTCATGTGCCAGCAAGCAGATGCTCCTGATCCTATAGTGAGTTTTCGTCTTTTTATTCCACGTCATTAACTATCTCAAAACAGAAATATAAAAATATCGAAATAAAAAAACAAAAAATATGACAATATCTTTGTCTTACTATGTATGTTGTTTTCTATTATGTGATGATAGATTAACACATGCAATGGATTTTACTGTGATCAATTCACACCAAATTCAAATACAAAGCCAAAGATGTGGACTGAGAATTGGAGTGGATGGTAATTAAGTGACTCAGTTTAGTTTGCTTTTTCAATTTAAAACATGACACCTTATAATGTTCTATGTAATTATAATTACATGTAGGTTTCTTGCATTTGGGGGTGCTGTGCCTTATAGACCAGTGGAAGATCTTGCATTTGCTGTGGCAAGGTTTTACCAAAGAGGTGGAACTTTTCAAAATTACTATATGGTAATAAATAATAATGTTTTCTTAAACTTACTATTCTATATTTGATTTGATTCCTTAATGTAGTAATAATCCCTAATTATGATTGATCTTGAAACAGTATCATGGAGGGACCAACTTTGGCAGAAGTTCTGGTGGACCTTTCATTTCCACTAGTTATGATTATGATGCACCCATTGATGAATATGGTATGCTTTATTTTCCAATTTTTTTTAAAATTTATTTTATTAAGAGTTGTGAATTTTGTTAAAGCATATTAGCTGAATAATGCAGGTATTATAAGACAGCCTAAGTGGGGTCACCTTAAAGATTTGCACAAGGCCATTAAGCTTTGTGAAGAAGCACTTATAGCTACAGATCCAACAATTACTTCTCTTGGTTCAAATCTTGAGGTATAAAAAATCTCACTAGCCAGCTAGAATCTCGGTTAAATTCTTAAAACCTTTCGATATTACGATTTTTAATGGTGCAATGGATTTTACACAATTTACACTAAGTCAGACGATTTTACGATTTAAATCTTTCTATGATTTCACGTTCTTACATTTTAGTTTATTTTTCGATTCCACGTAAAATCTTGATTTTCTCTACCGAGTCAATAATTTAATAACTAACTTGTTCAGTAATTTTTTTTTATTTTTTATTTTGGACTATTGAAAACTAGGCTGCAGTATACAAATCAGGAAGTGTGTGTGCTGCTTTTCTTGCCAATATTGGCACATCAGATGCAACAGCAAAATTTAATGGCAATTCATATCAGTTGCCAGCATGGTCTGTAAGCATCTTACCAGATTGCAAGAATGTTGTTCTCAACACTGCACAGGTATATATACATATATGTATACAAATTGAATGATATCAAAACCAGAGGTGCAAATTATTACTATTAGTTGTGTGATTAAATACTTTTTGTTTTGTTTGGTAGATTAATTCTGCTATTACAACTTCAAGCTTCACAACTCAATCTTTAGAAGATTCTAGCAGTAGTGGATGGAGTTGGATAAGTGAACCAATTGGAATTTCAAAGAAAGATTCATTCTCAAAGTTTGGATTAGTAGAGCAAATAAATACCACTGCTGATAAGAGTGACTATTTATGGTACTCATTAAGGTATGAATTCTTGTATTCATGTGTTTTATGAATTTTTCTATGCTGTTGTTTACATTTTCATGTTGTAGATTAAAACTTTTCTTCTATATCTGATTATGATGACTCTTGTTTTGTTTTGCAGCATTGATTTTGAAGATGATGTTAGTTCTCAAACTGTTCTTCACATTGAATCCCTTGGACATGCCCTTGATGCTTTCATAAATGGGAAGCTTGCAGGTAAATTAAAATCAGAGAAAATAATAACAAAGTTAACAGTGATTATAATTATATCACTTAACTGTACTCTTTGAAACACATTTTCAGGAAGTGGAAAAGGAAACAGTGGAAATGCTAAAGTGAATGTGGATATTCCCATCACACTTGTTGCTGGGAAGAACACAATTGATCTCTTGAGTTTAACTGTGGGACTTCAGAACTATGGATCTTTCTTTGACACATGGGGTGCTGGGATCACTGGTCCAGTGACATTGAAAGGATTGAAGAATGGCACTACTATTGACCTCTCCTCCAGGCAATGGACATATCAGGTTACTCTCCATTCTCTTTTAAAACCATTCATGATACCTCCTCTTATCAGTTTAAGCTTTCGGGACAAGTGGTTTGATGACATGGTATCAGAACTTATAAGCGAAAGGTTTGAGTTCGATCCTAAGGGGGCGAGTTAGAGATATAACTATTTATGATACCTCCTCCTATCAGCTTAAGCTTTCAGGACAAGTGGTTTCATGACATGGTATCAGAGTTTATAACCGAAAGGTCTTAAGTTTGATCCTGAGGGGGCATGTTAGAGATATAATCATTTATATGATGCCTCCTCCTAGGTCTTCCTTTTTCGCCTTTTTGATCAAAGCCTTGTGAATGCAGATTGGTCTTCAAGGTGAAGACTTAGGTCTATCCAGTGGAAGTGTTGGACAATGGAACTCACAGTCAAACTTACCTAAGAATCAGCCCTTGACTTGGTACAAGGTAATCAATGAATGCATAATCTGTTAAACAATGCAAATGAATTTTGTTTCTAACTAACTAACTAACCAATGTTGCATAAATTAGACAAATTTTGTTGCTCCCGCCGGCAATGATCCGGTTGCAATCGACTTCACCGGGATGGGAAAAGGAGAGGCTTGGGTGAATGGACAGAGCATTGGAAGATACTGGCCTACATATGTCTCTCCGAATTCCGGTTGTGCAACTTCATGCAACTATAGAGGCTCTTATAGTTCATCCAAATGTATCAAGAACTGTGGAAAGCCATCACAAACATTGTGAGTAGTACATTTTCTATGTTAAGATAACTATAGATATGGTTAGTGATCGAAACTGTAAGGACCTAATTGAAAAATCGAGCGATATCAGACAAATCTTGTGATGATTCCTGCAGATACCATGTGCCAAGATCATGGTTGAAAGCAGATAGCAACACTCTTGTGTTGTTTGAAGAAAGTGGAGGTGACCCTACACAAATCTCTCTTGCTACAAAGCAGATAGGAAGCTTGTGCTCACAGGTATCTGAGTCTCACCCTCCACCAGTAGACATGTGGAATTCAGACTCAGAATCAGGAAGAAGGTCAGGGCCTGTTCTTTCACTTGAGTGTCCTAATCCTAAGCAGGTCATCTCTTCCATTAAGTTCGCGAGTTTCGGAACGCCTATCGGGACTTGTGGAAACTTCAAGCATGGAAGCTGCAGCAGCAATAATGCTCTATCCATTGTTGAGAAGGTAATGCATGCACAACTTCTTTAAATAACAAGTTCACATACCATTTTCTTAGCTTGATCCCTGAAAGATATCGTGTTCTTCGAATTAGTCCTCGAAAGATTTTGTTAATCATATCAGTCCCTGAAAGATACAATTCTCATTCAAATTGGTCCTTTAGGGACTAATATGACTAACAAAATCTTTCAGGGACTAATTTGAATAACATGATATTTTTCAGGGACCAATTTAACCCTATTTTAGACTAACTCTAACGAGATTCGGTTATGTACACAGGCATGCATTGGATCAAGCAGTTGTAAAATCAATGTATCAATTGATACATTTGGAGATCCATGTATAAGAGTAATTAAAAGTCTTGCTGTTGAAGCTATTTGTACATAGCTTGGATCTTAGAGTATCTTAGTTGAAAGATCATGATTGATTACTTCTGATTAATTATCCAAATGTAAAATGGTATTAGCTAAAATAAAATAGTTTATTGAATGTTATGTAATGCCATTTGTTGATACCTTATCTTAAAGTCTATAATATATATATTTTGTAAATACCAAGATTGTTGGAAGTGGACACAATCATTATTTTTTTCAACTACCGGTTATGTCTTATCTGTTGTTTTTTCAAGAAGTAACAACCATGCACGCAAAGACATTTTAAGGTTCTATCTAAACACATGTGACAAAAGTGAAATGCCACAGAATAAATCATAGCAATCATTTCAAAGCTTGTTTTTATATATATGTGCTAATTAAAAGAATACAAAGATAGTATAATAAGAAAATCTTCACTCTTGGAAGACAATTTTGCCATTTTCTGCAACTTTTTTATATTTATTTATACCAATAAACTAAGCATATAGATATAGCAGTATTCCCTTATTATTGGAAACCTGCTAAAAATAAAGGAAGCTGCAATAATGAGGGTAAAGAAGATTGATCAGTTCATCATTTTTCTTTGGTTGCTTTCCATTTATGCACCACAAGCTACCTTTTGTGCCAATGTGACATATGATCACAGAGCATTGATCATTGATGGCAGCCGTCGAGTGTTGCTCTCCGGTTCTATTCATTACCCTCGTAGCACTCCTGAGGTATCATATATACTATCCCGGCTTATACCTTATTCGTTACTGGATAATGTATTACAAGTCCCACATCTATTAAGGATATAGTCTCTAAAGACTTTATAAGTGTGAAGTATCCCTCACCTCACGAGCTAGCTTTTCAGGTCGAATAATGGTGTTGTATGTGTAGGAATTTATGTACTTGTGTTGGTTGCAGATGTGGCCAGACCTTATACAGAAATCCAAAGATGGAGGAGTTGATGTGATTGAGACCTATGTTTTCTGGAACCTACACGAACCGATTCGAGGCCAGGTGCAGTTTATTTTTGTTAATTAATTACCAACTTAATTACTATTTTCATCATCCCATGCATGCATGCATTGAATTCTATGAAACCTTTTTTGCAGTATAATTTTGAAGGAAGGGGTGATTTGGTCAAATTTGTAAAGTTAGTAGCAGCAGCAGGTTTATATGTTCATCTGAGAATAGGTCCATATGTCTGTGCTGAATGGAATTATGGGTACAAATTTTTTGGATCCTTTGATTAATTTCCATAATCTCTTACAAGCTAAGCAAGTTTGATGCATAATTTGGTTTTACTTGGGGCAGGGGTTTCCCTATTTGGCTGCATTTCATTCCGGGAATTAAGTTCCGAACCGATAATGAACCTTTTAAGGCAGAAATGAAGAGATTTACTACGAAGATCGTCGATATGATGAAGGAAGAGAGCCTCTATGCCTCTCAAGGAGGACCTATAATCTTATCTCAGATTGAAAATGAGTATGGAGATGTAGATTCAGCCTATGGTCCTGCAGCAAAACCTTACATAAGATGGGCAGCATCAATGGCTACTTCTCTTGATACTGGTGTCCCCTGGGTGATGTGCCAGCAAGCAGATGCTCCTAATCCAATTGTATGTAACTATGTGTGTGTTTGGATTAGCGTTTATTAAACTGAAGTTTGAATGAACTTGATTTTGTGTAGAAGTATCCTTAATTTGCAGCTATTTTCACTAATCTTATTTTGTTGTTTATGATGATGTGTTAATTGCTAGATTAACACATGCAATGGATTTTACTGCGATCAATTCGCACCGAACTCTAACGCTAAGCCGAAGATTTGGACTGAGGGTTATAATGGATGGTCAGTGTCCTTTCTAAATAGTCCTTTTTCAATTCATACCCAAAATTTTGGTCTAAGTGACTTTGAATTCTTGAATTTGCAATGGAAGGTTTCTGTATTATGGAGGAGCTGTACCTTACAGACCTGTGGAAGATCTTGCATTTGCTGTGGCAAGGTTTTATCAGCTTGGTGGAACTTTTATGAACTACTATATGGTATTGAAATCTATGATATCTTTTTTGGGTTAATGTTCATATTAGTCCCGAAAGATATTGTATTATTCAAATTAGTCCCCGAAAGATACATTTGACTTAGGATTGTATCTTTCAGGAACTAAGATGAACTGACAAAATCTTTTAAGCACAGATTTGAAGAACACGATATCTTTCAGGACCAATTTAAACATTATCCCTATCCTTTTTTGTTATTATATGTATATGATTGTTAGAACCAAAAACTTACCTTATAGCACAAAATTTTGCTGTGAAACACAGTATCATGGAGGGACCAATTTTGGCAGAACTACAGGTGGACCTTTTGTTGCTACTAGTTATGATTATGATGCACCACTTGATGAGTATGGTATGATGTTCATTTATTTATTAATTTTGGTTCCAAAGAGAATCTCAAATTTAATCAATAATAATCCTAACTACATGATAATGATGCAGGAATCATTAGACAGCCTAAATGGGGACACCTTAAAGATTTGCATAATTCCATAAAGCTTTGTGAAGAAGCATTGATTGCTACTGATCCTTCAGTTACATCTCTTGGTCCATATATAGAGGTATATATATATAAGATTTTCTTAGATTTCTTCAAGCTTATTATGTTTCTCATTTCTACTCTTTGAACTCTCAGGTTGCAGTTTACAAAACAGATGATGTGTGTGCTGCTTTCCTTGCTAACATCAATACTACAGTTGATTTAACTGTCAATTTTAGCGGCAACTCGTATCAGTTGCCGGCTTGGTCTGTGAGCATCTTACCAGACTGCAAGAATGTTGTGTTCAATACTGCAAAGGTTTGCCTCATTCAATCTTTTAAGGACTATTTTGTCGGCGAACTAATCTTTCGAGAGTTAATAACTAAAATTTAAAATGTGTACTAAGAAATAAGTATCATAGGCTTAAAGATATTTTTTGTTGTGACAGATTAATTCTGCATCCGCGGTTTCAATATTCCGAACCGAGTCTTTAAAACAAGAGGTTGGTACTTCAGAAAGTGATAGCTCAGGTTGGAGTTGGATTAGTGAACCAATTGGGATTTCAAAGAATGATTCATTCTCAAAGTTTGGATTGCTAGAACAAATAAACACCACTGCTGATAGAAGTGACTATTTTTGGTACTCATTAAGGTACATAAGGCCTTCAAGAATGTTGAGAAAGCTTTCTTCTGACCTTCAATGCTTTACACCATGATTATTTTGTTGTTGTTTTTTGAAGCATTGATCTTGAAGATGATGATGATGATGCTGGTTCACAAACTCTTCTTCACATTGAATCCCTTGGTCATGCCCTTCATGCTTTCATAAATGGGAAGCTTGCAGGTAAAGTTATATATGATAAGTTTCATAGATTATCTAACAATACTCACAACAAGAAAATAGCATTTTCGTGATCCGTCGCTAAGTATTTTCACGACTGTTATAAAACCATCATGGATTTGGGAGTCGCCGGGTGACTTGGTGACGGTTTTGGACAACTGTTGGCATGAACCGTCGCTATACTATTAGCGACGGTTTTAGAAGTATAAAACCGTCACTAAATTGTGACATTTACTACAACTTTTTTGTTTTATTCACTAAGTTACTAATTCATCAAACCGTCACTAAGTTACTAATTCAAGTGACAGTACTTATCCATGATACTACTGAGAACTTTTCAGGGGATGGAACTGGCAACAGCACCAATGCCGCTGTTATCGTCGACATTCCTATCACACTTGTAACTGGGAAGAACACAATTGACCTCTTGAGTTTAACTGTGGGACTTCAGGTACAAGATTTAGAACAAAAAGAAAATTTTCATTTTCAATTTGATTATGTATTAAGCTAATGTAAACCTTATGTGTATATATTTATAAGAACTTTGGAGCATTTTTTGACACATGGGGTGCTGGGATCACTGGACCAGTAACAATGAAAGGATTGAAGAATGGCACTACTATTGATCTCTCCTCTCAGCAATGGACATATCAGGTTATTTTCAGCTTTTTCTTAAACCCTATTCCTGTTCTTCTTTTGATGACTTCATGAAGTGAATGCAGGTTTAGATTTTTTTTAAGATTCTGTATTTTATTGAATTCAGGTAGGCCTTCTTGGTGAAGACTTAGGTCTGCCTAGTGGAAGTGCTGGACAGTGGAATTCACAATCAAACTTACCAAAGAATCAATCACTGACATGGTACAAGGTAATCTTTACCGGACTATTATTTAGGATGAAGTACTTTGCTCCCTAACATTTGAGTCGAATCCTATATTAAAGGTTGCACGGGAACTTAACTTTGTATTTGATGTGGTCGTTTGTTCGGTGATTAGTTACTTCACTCCTACGTTCAAAAACTTCATATTACAGTTTGACACGTTCTCTTCTCTTCTCATTCTTATAATGAAGAAAACACTTAAAACCCTAACCATTCATCATTGTCGCGCGAGAATCGGATGAAAAAAAAGTCTCTATTACTGCTCATGGGTGATTCGACCTTACCTGTAACAAGTTAAGCTTACATTGGCTCTTCAAGAAGAAAAGAGAAATGACCACATCAGCTACAACGTTAAATACCCATCCAACTTTTAATGGTGGGACTTGATTGAGTCGAATTGAAACATTTGAAACCAAAATAAGGCGTTTTAAACGTTAAGGATTAAAATATGATTCGACCCAAACGTTAAAGGCCAAAACATTAGTTTACCTATTATTTATTAGTCCACACTTGAGAATATAAGAGTAATTTTGTATCGTAATGTCATGTTTCTAACTTGATGTTCATATAAATGTTGGTATTAGACAAGTTTTGTTGCTCCCTCCGGCAATGATCCGGTTGCAATCGACTTCACCGGGATGGGGAAAGGAGAGGCTTGGGTGAATGGACAGAGCATTGGAAGATACTGGCCTACATATGTCTCTCCAAATTCTGGTTGCACCAATTCATGTGACTATAGAGGGTACTATTATCAATCCAAATGTCTCAAGAACTGTGGAAAACCATCACAGACATTGTAAGTGAAAGATATTCTGATATTAATAGTATTAGACTATTAGTGTTAGATATTCATTGATTCAATGATCTTGCAGATACCATGTACCAAGATCATGGTTAAAATCAGACAGCAACAACACTCTTGTCTTGTTTGAGGAAAGTGGAGGTGATCCTACAAGAATCTCTTTTGTGACAAAGCAGATAGGAAGTGTGTGTTCATATATATCTGAATCTCACCCTCCACCAATACAAATGTGGAGGAACTCAGGGCCAGTTATGTCACTGGAGTGTCCTTATCCTAATCAGGTAATCTCTTCCATTAAATTCGCGAGTTTCGGAACACCTTATGGAGCTTGTGGAAGCTTCAACCATGGAAGCTGCAGCAGCAGTAGTGCTCCATACATTGTGCAAAAGGTACCATCTAGCTTGCTTTCTGATATTCTCTTTCGATTTAGCCGACTCGACTCGACTGAGCTTTTTATTTAACAGGCTTGCATTGGATCAAGAAGCTGTAACATTAATGTATCAGTTAATACATTTGGAGATCCATGTAGAGGAGTTACTAAAAGTCTTGCTGTTGAAGCTTCTTGTAACTAAAATGATTATGATTATGATTATGATTAAGATATTTGGAATGAAAAGGAGATAACTAAAAGCAAAATGGTTCTTCAAATCTTTAGTACACATAGAATTTATGAAAACAATGATCATGGGCAACATTGTTCTTAGCTTAGGCCCTTATTTTGTCTATAGAAAAATACAAACACAGAAAACCAAAACAAAGTATGACAGAAAACTAGATCATGTTATTTTATTTTCCTGATTGATCATATGATGATATCAGTTAATAATCAGTACTGAGCAATCAATCCTTCACTCGAAACAATCGCGGTTGGCCTCTCGAACCGGCAGAGTTTGCAGGTTGTGGAGTAGAGAGTCCTAGTCTCATACTTGTCCTCGCCACCCATCATCGGCATAGCGACGCCTTTCTTCGCAGTGCTGACATATCCAGGCCTATAAGTCTGTCCCAAGATACCTTCAACAGAATCTGAAAGGTTCTTGAACTTGAACTGTGTCTCAAGATGAGCAAAAGCATCATCTGATGGTAACTGATAGTTGTGAACCTTGTTCTCCTTTTCTCCAATTGGCCTTACCCTTATGTCCATCTCAACCAAACCAGAAACTGTCACTCTCACACTGTTTGCATCATCAGTTCTCTCAACAATCACTTCCCTGTCTTCACCATTAGCCCTCCATTCGGCCTCTCCATCAGTCGGAATGCTAACTAACTCGCCATTCCACTTCACTATGAGAGTGTCAACATTGTCATCCCAGTGAGACACTCTCCTAGCTGCAATGTCAAGAGTGTGTGAGTCAAACATCACAGCAAGAGCCTGAACCCATGTGTAGTCGCGAGTCCTTCCTTGCGGCCTAGTTCCAATGAAGTGAGCATTGATTTGGAATTCATCGTCAGACACTATGGCGAAGTTTCCTCCCTTGGCTCCATGGAAGTAGAACATGACACCATCACCTCCAACGAAGCGAGGATCATAGCAGAGAGAGCCATATCCATCACAGTTGGCTTTTCTATCTGCAAAAGAAACAATCAAACTCAACATGAATAGGTTGCTTCTTGATCAAGTTAACAGAAGATCATGAAATTAAACTTCAAACCAAATAGTAGATTTTAGTTTAATATCAATTCGGATTCCCACAAGTTAAATTAACCTGCATTTAACGAGTTTTACAAATTGTATACTTTAACTGACATTTCTTCAAATTGATACAGATACCAATTTCTTCTGATGCATAATTCAATATCAAATTAGTTCAGTTATCATTTCAAGAAAAAATTGAAACGGAAAACTTACACTTGCAAGTAGCTTCACATTTGCTGCTGCAATCCATGAAGCATCCCTTCTTATGCTTGTTCTTCTTTGGCTTCCTGGTGCTGCACTCGGCCGGACACGTGAGTGTCTTGTAATAGCAGGCAGTTTTAGCCTTACATAAAGCGCGCTCTTGTCCGCTCGGAAGAGCGCTAAGCTTTTTATAGTCTGAAGACTCATCATACTTCTTTGGTGGCTTCTCTTTGTTCTTGTCCTTGTTCTTGTCCTTCCCATTGTTCTTGTTCTTGTCATTGTTCTTGTTCTTGTCCTTGTTCTTGTCATTGTTCTGGTCATTGTTCTGGCCCTGGTCATTGTTGTTTCCATTGTCTTTGCCACTGCCACCATTGCCATCACCTTTTCCTTGAGCAGCACTCACAATGACAGCTTCCATGGCTATAAGCAAGATGAAGAATGCCACCAAGATGGTACTCTTTCTTCCTGCCATCTTGATGGATATGCAATAATAATGCTAACACAAATTTGAGCCTCTCTTTGGTGTGTTTTTCAAATGCTACAATGCATTGAGAGGTGTTTGGATGATCAGAACAAGTAACAAAGAGAGCATATATATACAAGTTTGGTTTGCATGATGAACATGAAGTTCGGCTTAAGCTTTGTTAACCCTCTTCATTCATTCATTCCTTAAGCTTTAGAAAAGCTTGTGATTGCTTAGTTTTCTGTCAAGAAGGAAAGATGCTAAAGTGACTTGTTGACCAAGTTAACACACAATACTAACTTGATGCACAAACATTGTTCCCCCCATACTCTATGGAGTCATAAAAGGAGTGCCATTTCTTCTCTATAGGAGACTTAAATCCCTGCAAATTCAAAGGGTGTATAACAGTCAATTTTAATTATTAAGTGTCTGTCTTAGTTGGGTTAGAACATAAATATAGAGAATAGAGAAATAGAAAATTTGTAATTTTGTATCTTTCTGTTTCTACCTTTTAAAAGGGCACTAATTTTGGCTGATAAAGTAGTATTAGTTGATTATTTCTTAAAAATAAAGAGTTTTTTTTTTTGGTTTGATTCAATTAGTATTCGACTCCAAATACAGATTAAATTCTCGTATTTTATTTTTATCAAATTCAGTCACAAATTCTAAATAATTTTTTTTTATTTATATCAAACTTAGTCTAAACATGCGATATTGCACTAATTATCAAAAAAAATACAAATTCATTTAAATGAGATTCACACTTTATTTAATACTGAATGAAATAAATCGATATAATATATATTTTATTCTTGATGTATATATTATATAATTAGAAATTATAAGATACTAACATTTTTTTCTTATTTTAGTCTTGTTTTGAATTAGCTCTAAAAAAAATTGGTTTTTACACTAAAATGGTTGTCTCCCTACTAACATTCCTTTCTTTTTTCTTTTCTTTTTTTTTTTTAATGTAAATGAAAGATAGCTTGAAATTGAAGATCGGAGGCTTTTTATAGAAACTTGAATAATCTAGTTGTGTGAATGTATTCTTTTTATATATTTGAGCTTCAATTTGAAGCTACTTTTCAACTTTAAATTCACCTAAACCATGTATGTAGCTATATAGTTTGTGAATTAAGCTAAGTGTTGAATTAAAACCTTTCAAGTTTCAAAGTTCTTAGCATTAGCAATGAAATTAGCTGTAGGCACATGGTTTTTACGTGTGTAGTTGAGATGAAGAAACCTAAATTCATGGCATGGAATGGAGATTTTATATTGCATGGAACAGCTCCATCTATCAATAATTTTTATGCAAGTCAACTCCATTATATTGTTCGTGCAACTCAAGCCACCCATCTTTGTCTCCTTAACCCTTATTTAAAATAAAAAAATGAAATGAAATGAAATAAAATAAAATAAAATACAAACTAACAAAAATAGAATGACAATTGATACATGTATAGGTATGGGTTTAAGACCCATTTATAATAATCTTTAGAATAATCTAGAAGTTAGGTATTTTATTATAAATAGTAAAGGAAAATATATAATGAGGCATGCAAATTATTAATGAAATAGTTATTACTCCCCTCTTTTGAAATTCTTCTAATGGAATTATCTTCTTCTTTCTCTTGTTGTTTCCTAATTCCTTTCTAATTCTCTAATTATCTTCTAGTTTTTTTTTTTTTTAATTTTTTCAGTTCTAGCCTATAGGAGTTCTTACTCCTATCAACAATTGACACAATATAATTATCTAACGTTTTTTGTCACGATAAATATTTAATTATATATTAAAAATAAAGTTATAGAAATAAATTAAAAGTTCAATGAAATTATAAAGAAAAATATAATAGTTTAACATATAAGAAAGTAGAACTACATTTATTTTCCAAAATTCATTTGCCATGGGCTCTCTCCTTGCCTCACAAACATTGCCAATGAAATAAAATTTTTGCATCATATTTAAGTCACTAATAATTAAAAATAAGAAATAATTAAAAAATATAATGTTCTTAAAGTTAAACACATATAAGTGAAAACATTTTAAATAATAATAAAATTATTGCATCTGTCATTAATTATGGCCAATATCATTTTTATTGAAATTTTAAGATAATGTCTTATCTTGAGAACAATCGGGATTAAAATATTTTTCCCATAATGATTTTTTTTTGGGTGACAATTTTTCCCATAATGATTATTTTCTCCAATATATATTTGACTAATTATCGTTTTGAAAGGAGTGCATCTACCCAACATTCCAACTTGTATGTGTTTTTTTTTTTTGGTGACGAACAACTTGTATGTGTTTGGCAAAACTGTAATGCTATTAGCATATTTTCAATAATTATATTTTTATACAATTGAATATGAGAATGAATGTGTTTAAATATTTTTTTTTTGTGTCGGTTTAAATATTTTAATTGAAAAGTAATTTTAACACTAAGATGAATAATAATAATAATATAAATAAAACAATAATTGAGAGCAATACTTTAAGAATATGAGTTAAGATTCTCAATATTTTTCACACGAGAATATAAGAAAAAAGAATTTCATTATAGTTGTGTAAACTTTAAAATATTTCTCATTCTTACAAATTATTATCTGTAATATGAAAACAATTTATAGTTAAACAAATTATATTTTATTAATTTAATTTTAACGTACTGATAATATAAATTGTACAATCATTTTTTTAATAATTATTCGTGAATTTATCGTAAAATGATTAGTTTTATTGACTGTATGAACTCATGTATAAAATTATTTTATTAAAATATAAATAATTTAATTATAAATTGTTTTCATATTTTTATCAAAATCTCAAAACAGTTTTTCTGTTATTGATGATTGCCAAACACGCCCTAATGCTTCTATCCTTGTTGTCATAATCACAAACCCTATTCGAACAAAATCATATTCTTTTTTCAGAAAATAGGGATCCCGTTCCCAATTGGGTAATCACAACTCCTTCCTCGGACGCGGATCCAATTCATTTTCATCTTTTCTTTTAATATTCTCTCTTCAATTTCACCGAATCGCCGTTTTTCATCTCTCACCGCCTCTCAATTTCTTCATTCAATCGATCGTTTTTCCCATCTAGGGTTTTCTATTCCGTTCTCAATTCATCTCCTTTGGAATTCAATTTCTAAAATTAGGGTTTCTCAGCCTCTCCCCGCATCCCAAAGCCCCTCGATTTCGCCCTGGAATTTTTAGGTTTTTCGAAACTGGGGGAATAGGGCTCCTCCCAGTTTGTCGTTCTCGCCCACAAAAGGAGGTAACTTTTTCAATACTTTTTTAATATATTATTAAAAACTACCAATTTTAATTAATATATGTCATTTTCGTATATTGGATGGCGGTTTGTGATTGTTCCATGCAGAGTTTTCAATCTTTATTGTTCCTTACATTAACCAATTTAGAATTTTTTTATTGATGGGCATTGTATTTCATCATTCGTTTGTAATAATTGTTTAAAAATTACATCTTTTTATTTTTTTATGGGAAAGGTCAACGAATTGTTCGTGGGGGAGTTGTGGGCTGAGCCTGCAAGATTGGTTATAAGCTGGAGTTATCACAATGCTGGGTTTGAATTGTAGAGGGTTTAGTATATCTTGCCGTTTTCTCCATTTAGCTGAATGGCATCCCTTGGAATAGCAAAGCTGAGTGGGGCTTGAAGCCCTCTTTTATCCCCTTCATCTCAATTTAGGTAAGAGAAGTTCCAGTTCCAGTTTAAGTTCCCTTTCCAGATGTTGAATTGGAGAGATCTAAGATGTTTTATCTTGAATTGGGGCATGACAAGAATCTTTTTTTTTTTCCTTCAGGTTTTTCGAAAAATTTTGGCTGAGAGATACTCCAACTAACTTCAAATGCTCAGTAAGACTCTTTCTTTTGCCACTGCAATGGGCTGCTGTAATTGCTTCGGCTGGATAGGGGGACAAAGCCGACCGAGGGCTAAGCCCCGCACTGTCAACCGTAATCAGTCCCAGGAGCCGTTGTTGGACGATGACGTGGATGATGACATGGATGATGATGATGATGATGATGAGCAGATGTATGGTGACGACGATGTTGCTAACTCCAGTAGTGGAGATGATAGTGATGGGCTTATTCGCCCCAAGCGATCTGAGGATATTTTGAACTTTAGAGCAGATAATGACTTGGTTTGTAGGAAGTTTCCTGTTAAGGAGACTAACAAAGTTGTTCGCACAGAGGTAATTATTTGGTGCGACCAACTTTATATGTTTAGCAAAACATCAAGACAAGGCTGATTAGTGGACATACATGTTTGTGAATGTTCTTGAATACTGTAGTGGTTTTAGGCTTAGCTGTTCCCCTCTGAGTTTTGATTACTCTGGCTTTGAGATCCTTACTATATTAAGGTTTTTATATACCTTGCAAAGGAATTTCTACTTTATTGAAGTCTAGATGTAATTGGAAGTGTTTCTTTGATTTCCGATGCGTACTATTTTTTACTGATTTGATATGAAGTTGTGGCTAGGCTTGAATTTTTTTAAAACAAAATTAAATTGGTTCGTTTCTATTTTCCCAGCCATTTTAACCATAAATTGTCAGGGTTTGTAACTGTATATCAAGTATCTTGGCTATCTATTGTATTTCTTATTTTCTTTTTACTAGTTTGAAGCATCCAAACCATGTGCCATTTTTATGACTAATATACCATCAATGTGTGTGCTCCTTTCTAAATGGTTATTTGTATTCAGGAAAAAATTGTATTGCATATCTTTTCTATTTTAAGCTTCATTGAACTTATATTTTTCTCTTAGGATGACAATGGGAACAAGATGGTTAATGAGTATATACGTGAATATAAGATTGGTTCTGGTAGCTATGGGAAAGTGGTAAGCATAATTCATTGTACTATTCTGTCTCTCAGTGAATGTGCATTTCCTGAGCTTCTTCCCTTACATATATGGCAGGCTCTTTATCGAAACTCTCTCGACGGAAAGCACTATGCAATTAAGGTAAGGATAATTTCTGGTACGGGTAGGAAGAGTACTTCATTATGCAAGTAAGGTGCAGTTGATCGGTTATTTAGCTAAATATCTTTGACTGCAGTCCTTTCACAAGTCTCATTTACTGAAGCTTCGAGTTGCACCCTCTGAGACAGCCATGTCTGATGTTCTACGCGAGGTATTCTTCTGATCTTC
>JASCZI010271891.1:67934-87607 GCA_036250425.1 Stylosanthes scabra
GTGTATGTTCGAATTCCCCCCGTGCCCCACACGTCATACATCATCTTTTTTCACCTCGGATTTGTATCTTATTTTGCTTCCTTGTTAATTAGCCTTTATGATATACAGTATAGACTAGCATTAGGATTAAATATCCTTCCTTGATTGTTTTAGCTGTTGTTCTACTCTCTCTGCAGTAGGCTAAAAGGCAGACATACTTTTTTTATTTCAGGTACAAATTATGAAAATGCTAGGGCATCCTAATATAGTCAATCTTATTGAGGTGATTGATGATCCAGAATCAGATCACTTCTACATGGGTATTTATGATTAGTTCCTTCTTTTTGGTTTTGTTATTTGATGATTGAATGCCAATAATCAGATTCCTGAAAGTTTTGTATGACAGCCTTAAGTTAATGTATCTTTTTTGCAATCCGTTGCTTGATTGCTATTCGTTTTCTTCTACAGTACTTGAATATGTGGAAGGCAAATGGGTTTGTGAGGGTACTGGCCGTGCTTGTGCCTTAGTTGAAGAGACTGCTAGGAGATACTTACGAGATATAGTTTCGGGATTGTCATATCTCCATGCTCATGTAATAATTCTTAACCATTCATTTTTGTGGTTAATGTTGATTAACATCCCCCCTCTCTTTCTCTCTCTCTCTCTCTCTCTCTCACACACACACACACAAACACAAACACGCACGCATGCACTTTTTCTTACTAATTGTTGCCCTTTTTGGGGGGTGGGGGGTTGGTTGTCTGTCTTTTTTTTATACAATAATATGAAAGTTATTTTTTTTTTGTATTATTTGACATGCAGAACATAGTACACGGGGATATTAAACCTGATAATCTGCTGATTACACGCCATGGAACGGTAAAAATAGGGGATTTCAGTGTCAGCCAGGCTGTTGAGGTATATATTAAATTACTTAGCTCAAATGTAATTTTGATTACTTCAAAATTATGAAAACACCGAGTCTACATGGGGAGACTAGTGTATTTGGAATGTTCAAATTTTTCATTTCCAACATGTTGTATGTCCTTGTAACTAATGTGGTATTGGTCTCATTTTGTAGGATGATAATGATGAGCTTCGCCGATCACCTGGCACTCCCGTTTTCACAGCACCAGAATGTATTTTAGGTCAGTTTAATGTAATAATGTACAATCTTATTTCTCTTGCTCCTTGCAGTCATCGAAATCCCTATCTCACACTGCTGTTTGTGTATGCTGATATGTTATAGGCCTGACCTATCATGGCAAAGCAGCAGACACTTGGGCAGTAGGAGTTACTTTATACTGTATGATATTGGGTGAATACCCCTTTCTTGGGGACACACTTCAAGATACATATGACAGAGTAAGCAATATATATGACCCCTCCTTCCCCTTTCTTATTATTACATCTTTTCGGCCTGTGTAACGAATCTCATCATTTCTTTTTGTGATCCCAGATAGTCAATAATCAAATAATACTCCCAAATGATCTGAACCCACATGTAAAGAACCTAATAGAAGGACTACTAATGAAAGGTATATGAACTCGACATTTTGGTTTTCCTCGTAAACCAACATACTTATCTCTGGTTCTCAATTAAAACTTGTGCTCTGCAGACCCAAAACTAAGGATGACTCTGGGTGATGTTGCGGCACATAGCTGGGTTGTTGGAGATGATGGGCCGATTCCTGAGTTTCTGTGTTGGTGCAGAAGGAAGCGCTCTGTGCATGAAAGCAACGAGAACAATACTACTGACTAAATATTCTTAGGTTTTTGGATTTGGTTTATGTATAGCATAAAATAGCCCACGAATTAATCGCCTTTTAACTCTTTTGCTGGCATGTTATGATTTTAGCAGGGTAGTCTTGAAGGAATCTCTTTCTTGGAATTTAAGAAAAGCGATGGTAAGCATGGAAGGAAGGAAGAGAATGTTGGTTTGTTTTTTGTGTGGAAGAATTTGGTGTCTAGGGAACTTCGGAGAGGAGAGAATGAGAGAATGAGATCTTGTATCCGGCCCTTTACAATGTTTGAGTTTTTCAGTTCCAAAGTTTCTAGGCAATGTTTATGTGGATTCCATGCATTTAGGTTTAGAGATTCATCCTGTTCACAGGTCTTGATCATCAAAATTCACAAAGTTATAGTGTGGTGAACTGGAGCCTAAGCAATTTAATGTGTCTTCATAGATTTATGATTTTGTATTGGAGTGGAATGATTAGTATTGCTATGGATTTTAAATTTTATTCTACTCTTTAATCTCATGTCTTCTCTATTAACAATCCACACATGTATATTTTAGTTTTATTAGCTTGATATCATGACTGTTTCACTTGTGTTTAATGAATCTAAGTATACTTAGATTGAAAAAAATTAACTTCCTAATTAATACTTTTAAGACAATTATTATTAGGGGAGTTATTAAGTTGATGCAGAGATCAGAGATTCTTATACAATACATATTTTACTCTTTATATCATTATAAAGATTAAAGTAGAATAGCAGAGTATCATTATAGCTAAGCCTTTTTTTTTTCCTAGTGGGTGAAGTCAATTACATGGATCAAATGCATCATTGCGTTATATCCATGCATTGAAATGCGACACTGGCTGTCGCAGACTTAATATAATCCTATATGATTTTAAAGACGTCATTGCGCAGTGATCATATATGGGATGCGACTCTGTTTTACGTTGATTGTTGCAAACCAAACAATCCTCTTTGTTTGTCCAGGCTTGAGATCGGCTATGTTTCAATAGGCTGAGTTAGACATGTGTCTTCACGTATTTCAGATCGGCTTCACGTATTTCAGATCGGCTATGTTTCACATAGCCTGAGTTAGACATGTGTCTTCACGTATTTCTAATAAAATTCGCTTATGTATCATTCACATCTACCGGAGAAGCTCTCTTATTATTATTGAAAAGGTTATGTGGGGCCAAGTTATCTGTTATAGCTGTGTGAAGTTAGTCATTCACAAAATAACAGAGAGAAAGAAGCATGACATGAAATGAAAAAACATGGTCCTTTATTGCATGTGCCTTATCCCTGCCTTGTTTACTTCATCCACCAAAAGAGACAAATGAGTGGCACACTTTTGTTGTGGTATCATCATCATCACAGTCACTCCCACCCAACCAACCAATCTTCTCATGTTTCTTCTATTTCCTCAAAATTACAACACTGAATCTATCTGTGCCTGTCACTTGTAAATTTCTCAACAAGTCTCTAGTTTGAGATCTGATAGAAGAATTTAGTTGCACTGTTTTGTCTTTTGGTCAACAGGGTTACCTAAATCAAGAGAGAAAATTCTGCAAGTGTGTCTCTCTCTTGGTTGATGCAGTGCCAGGGTGTGCATGCAACAAGATCTTGCACCATTTCTGGAAAAGGCAAACAAATTTTGCTTTCAAAGTAAAGTTTGCTATTAATAGGAAAATTTGAAAAGCAAGGAAACGTGCATATGCAAAATAGCTAGCTTCCTTCCTTTCATTCTTTTCAAGATTTTGGAGAATTGGAAATGGAAAAATTAAATATTTGGAGAAATTATATTCAAGAAAAGGAAACAATGATAACAACAACAATGTGATTTGGATGTTTATTCGGTACACATGTAAAAATAGTACATATGTTAATTTTATTAGACATATGTGAGAGCCTATATCTGTGGCGAAAATATGTATTATAAGATAATTTTTTAAATATGTATCAATTTATATTTGTACCAAATAAAAGAAATTAACGTGAATTATTATTTTTTTATTTTTACATATTTGTTTTGGCGTCTATTTCATTCTTATATATGAATGTGTCTAAATGGGAATTGCTTTTTTAGTGCACTAAAAAATGTTTTTACATTAGTAGTTATATTATATTTTAATTTTAAATACGAATATTTAGTAAATTAAGTGTTGAAAATGGATTAAACGTCCTGATTTAAGTTAGTAATGGACATGGGATCGTTTTTGACTGGTAGATTCACTATTTATTATTGTTATTTTTGCATTGCATGTATAATTATTTACCATATAGAATATTAAGCAACAAAAAGAAATAATATCGCAAATTCGCAATAATGTAGGAATGTAGGTGCTGTATATATATTAATTTACATTTGTAATTAAATAATTTTTAAATAAATCAATTAAATTAAATTTATTATAAATGAATAGTCAAATTTATTTTCGATAGAATAATAAAAAGTTTATAAAATATCAAATATGTATTTTTATTTAAAAAAATAGGGGAAAATTATAGAAACAAGGGACCACATAAGAGATGGTGTGATTTGTGAACAACAAATTAAGAAAACATAGGCATGAGGCATGGCCTGTGTCAGCCATCAAAGTCTGAAATATGAATAAAAACATAAAAGTTATTTAATATAAATGTAAATTAATATAGATGTATACAAAATATTTTTTATAATATAAATTTTCTTTTTTATATTCTAAAAAAATTAAAATAAAATAAATTTTTATATATTTTTAATAAAACTCACGTCTATACTATTCATTAAAATTAATAGAAAGAAAGAAACAACATCACTCTCACCTTCCAAATATCACCCTGATGAATAAAGGTTCAATCACATGCTCATTTTCTAATTTCTAACCCCTTTAAAAATAAATAAATAAACAATGAAAGAATCTAGTATGGTAGTACTGCTTGTATATTTGGGCCAACATAATCAAGAAAAGAAGCAGCTCTAGATCTGAGTGACCACATTACCAAAAACAACATCAGATCAAATATCCAAATTAATCATTAAACAAGTTCGAATCTCATCCTGTGTCACTACAAAAAAATGCCACGAATTGCGGCGGTTTTTAACTCCCGCTAAACGAATAGTGGGATTTTAAAAAACTACCGCAAAATGAAGTCCTGCTATATAATTGCGGGGTTTTTTGGAAACCCCTGGTACCTGAAAATGAATAGCAGGGATTTTAATTGATCACTTTTTAGCTTGTGCATGTTCTGATTGTGGAATTTTTAAAACCGCAACAGAATGAGTATGTTATAAAAAAAATATAAATATTTAAAAGCAATAAAAAATCATAATGCAACCTAAGAAATATATTTATTTTCTACATTAAATTTAAGCATTAAAAAACTGTAAATTCAAAAAATAAATATTAATATGAATAAAAAGACAAGTAAAAATAAGTACAAATTTATAACATAATAAAACCATAATGTCATGTTCAATAGTAACTATTATATGTATTAAAACTGCAAAAGTGAAATGTAATTAACAGTCAATAATAAACTCTTAAATAAAATTTATATTCACGGAGGATTAATCTTTGATCTTGGATGAGGAATACTGTTGAAAAAAAGCACACACATTAATTAATCATATGCTTGAATTTCAATTATTATTGTTATTATTTTGTGGAACAATTTTTGTGCAGCAAATAATCAAATATATATAGCCAATGACATGGTAACACTCTCTGTATAGTGGCTTATCTTATCTTATTGTGTTGGAATGGGTGAATAGAAGGACAACATTTGATGTTGACGACAATTTAGAGAACCTAAACATATAAATTATTGTATAATATAAGATCCATGAGAAATAATTGAATAGCTGTACTTAATTTTTTTTGGTGACAATAGCTGTACTTAATTCTATAAACTCAAGTGTTTATTAATTTAAGTAGGAATGGTAGTAAAAGCTTGAATCCTTTTGAGTTCGACAAGTGACACATTGGAGTGTTTCTTGGAATTTTTATTTACAACCAATCAACCATATTTATATGTACACTTATTTTTATTATATTACTGTATACTTTATTTCACTTTCGCACATTCACAAATCACATTGCTTTTCATTGGAATAAAGAAAAAAAGAGATAAAACGTATTGGATTCTTTCATCACCTTTCTCATTCTTCTTGCTGGTTTCATCATTTATTTTGTCAATTAATATTAATATTAATGTACACATAAATACATCCTAATTAATTACTTTCTTAAGTGGAAAAGATTCATGTGTATTATGTGTGCACCTAGCAAAATTGTTATTTTGTTGTGTTACGTCTGGGTTGAATCTGAGTACCCTTTTTTTTTACTCAAACTTAAAAGTGAAAGTTTACTGTTATAAATTGTCTATAGATGAAGCAGGAAACAATTTATGCTCTGTTACAAAACCAACGGTAAGTGAATAAAATGCAGAACGTAAAAGATGGCACAAGCATGTATCCTGGTTCGGCTACTACCACTGCAGTCTACATCCAGTCTCCACCACCACCATGGTGGAATTCCACTATAATTTCAGAATTACATTCACCAATTCAATGAAATTAAAACTGCCTAAACCTAGGACTTCAACTCAACATGAGTGCTAACCCAACTCATAAGGGAAACCTTCCTAGTTCACTCACCACAACAATTATGTTTTCTCTCATGGCTCTTGATAATCCTCACTATAAGCCTTTTACCACCATGATGAATGCAAGAAACCTAAGTCTAAAAATCAAAATAAAACATTATAGAAGAAGAAGACAGAATGCTCTCAATGGATGAAGGAGTTCTTTCTTTGTGTGTATTCTGCTTGTTGAATCCTTTTCCCAAGGACCCTTTTTATAGGCTGCCACCTTCTATTGATGATCTAATCCTTCCAATTTGAAATTTGGATGATTCTAGCTGTTGCAAGCATATCCGAAAATCCAGCTGCTCCAATAGTGCCGTTGCAGGAATTTAGTGAGAGGAGTTATCCTTGCTGTCCTTGTAGTAATGTGACTGATCTTGGCCATTCCTTCATTCTTTCTCACCAAGAAAGATCTTCAGCCATCTGATTAGATTGTGTGCTAGATCCTCAGATTCTAATGAAAGTTGATTTCACCTTCTTTCCCTCCATTTTGATATTGCAGCTGCCTTTTGCCTCCAAGGTCACGTTGTGGTAATCTGCAATGAGGGAAAAGAAACACAACAGTAAAGTGGGGCAATAAAATGGAATCCAAAAATCGTTCTCATATCACCAAAATTTGGCATATTCTAGCAGACAATAATAATCCCAAGTAATGGGCCTTCTTTGAGATGTTATATTAATTCATTATTAATTTTACATATATATATATTTTGATTATCAATACTTTTGCAATTAACATTAATTAACTAACATCATCATTCAGTGTAAAACAAGTGATAATCTAATTTAAAATAAAATAAGTGATTATCACTAGAATATATAACAAATAAATCAAGTGATCATCCAGCCTAAAATAAGTAAATTTTTAAAAGTAGATGTGATCATTCGAAATAGATTTTATTAAAATTTAAATAAAAGTAAGAAAGAAAGAAAAAATTGCTTCAATGGTAAAAAGAGAGAGTGATAGAGATTTTTGGTGGTGATGTAGATGAGAGAGTCATGGAAGAGAAAGTGAAAGAGTTGACGATAACAATGAGAGAGAATTTCTATAATGGTGGTGATTGAAGAGAGAACCTCTATCTGTGATGGTGGTGGTAGGCGACGGTTATCTTGAAGAAGAAGATTTCTTGTGATGGCAGTGGTAGTGTCGAAAATGGTGGTGGTGGGCGACGATTTTTTCTCTAAGAAGAAGATTTCTAACGATGTGTAGTGGGTAATGGTTATCTCGAAGAAGAAGATCTCTTTCTTATATATTAATTACTGATGTTCAAGTTTTTGTGGGCTATGTAGCATGATTGATATATAAAATTTAAGATTTATATTATTTATATTGTTTCATGCTTAATAAATCTATATAATAATAATATAATATTCTATTTTATAGAAAAATATTATGGAGAATTATATTTATGTTAGTTTAGACATCGTATACATAAAATACTCAATCCATCTATATCACCTTTGCATCTTTGATTTCTGCCCATTATTTATAATTAGTTTAGTTTAGATTCTAAGCATACTTTTTTTTTTGTTTTTGGTTTATCAAAGTAGGTGAAGTTACATGTGATCAACACGTGGGCTTGTTTATTTATGATTAAAAACGGAATAAATTTTTTTTATCACTTTTTCCCTAGATATGGAGGGAGAATAGAAGTGAGTGTGGTCAGTTATATTATTGTAAAATAAATAAATAAATTTGTTTGCTTTTGTTTTACACGTATTGGTGTTTATGTTGTATTTTGATGTGGTGCCTTTTTCTTCTTCTAGTAGTTATTAACAAAAGTTAATGCAAATTATAATGCATCTTATGTAAGGTGAGAATTAAATTAAATATAAGGGGAACTTAAGGGAACTTATTTTTTCATTTTCTAAATAATGGTATATAAGGCTATAAACTATTTTTACAAGTATAAAATAATCATTAGTTTGTGACTCGTGAGTTGTGAGGTATATATACTAAGGCAAATTTGTGAAAATCAGATCGATTATAGATCGATTATTGAACTGATAAAATAATTAATTTAATAGTTTAAATATCTAATTAGAGTCGAATTGATTTACTAAAATATTTAAAAAATGAATTTCTTAAAAATCGAGTTTATACATTAAAATCGGTCCAAATTGATTAATCATTGATTTTCTAATCAATTTTTTTAAATTTTTTTCTTGAATCGATTCGGTAATCGACTCTCATTTTTTTTGATTTAGCTAGTCGGTCCAGGTCCAGTTTAGTCTAATTCTCATAACCTTGTACTAGGGTTTAATTTACTTGATTGTAACAGTTTGAAAATTTATTTTTCAAAATGCCACTATATTTGTTTTTAATTTATTCATGTATGACATTGATCAATATATAAATTAAGAGTAATACTAGATAATTAATAAAAATTCAGCGAATATTAAGAATCGGATTCAATACTATTCAAAGTTTTAAAGAATCAGTTTGATGATCAAAAGTTCTTTGGATTTCAAGAAAAAAGTTACAAAAAGAGTATTAACTCATCATCAATTATTTTAATACCTAATAATTCAACTTTATGAGTTTAATAGCTAAATTATAACCAATATTCTATCATTAATTAATGGGAAGGTTACAATATCTCCTCTTATTAGGAAGGACATATTTCCTCCTTAGTTTTTTTGTTTGCTTATTTAGACACCCAAAAAAACAATGTTACAATGTTGATTATAAATAGACTCACTAACGACCACAAAGAGGACATGCTATAATAAACACAACATATGAATTATGAAATATTATCTCATAAAAGACTCTCTTAGATAACTTTGCAAATTATCGTTGGAAAAACTCTCATTTTTCCATTATGTACTATTCTAAATTCGTACATTTAGGTATAATATCTAACTTAGTAGCTCTTGCGATCCATGCTAATTTGAGCATTGGAGTTCCTTGCAGGTACAGCTCTGAATCTTGGGAATTTAAAATAAAAGGATGATAACAATATCGTGTATATTTTCAACCTATTCTCTACATTTTATTCAGGTAATTCTTTAACTTAAAATGTCAGAAACAATTATGAACAAAAATTTTAGTTACTTTATAAAAAAATAATTAACAACAATAAAATTTAAAATAATAAATTCACATACATAGAAGAAGTATTCAGATTTATTCTCTTATTGTTAATTTCTTCTCTATTGGGTACACATTATTATTATTACATTTTTTTATTTGTTATGTGTGGTTGTACTTGTACTTGAACACTAAATTTTGTGTGTGTACTTTGTCAGTTCTTAAATGAGTTAAAAAATGTTGTTAATAACTAACAGTGACAGTACTGTATATGTGGTATCTTGTAATTTATTATTTTCTTTCACCATTTTTGTTTCTTGATTATTTTATTTTTTTCTCATCTGAAATGTGATGCAATCACAGAAAAAGAAATGGGAGCATTGACATATGAACTTGTTTTTGCAGAGCATTCATTGGCTACAGCTGGGTTCATGTACCTCCATTGCAGTAATTATAAGCCAAACTCCAATAATACACATCTTCATCTTCAACTCCAATAACAACTTATTATTTCAATTAATATATATATATATATATATATATATATATATATATATTCTAAAGAAGTATATAAAAATATTTTATAAATACTATAAATGAGTTATTATGATTTATATTTATATGTCCGTATTTTTTTAATGAAACAATTAGTTACCAAAATAATTAAACTTTTTCGTAGTAAATAATCGAATTCTTTTCATCAAAATAGAATGATCAATTTTTTCGAAAAAAAAAAGTCAGCATTCAATCAAGTACAATTGTCTTTTTGTACTTTGTCATTTTAATTTGATTATTAACCTATATCTAATTTCATTATATTATTTATAAAAATTGATTACTCAAGTGTGTGTGGTTGTATTGTTTATAAATTTTGATTATAAATTTAAATATAAGGTAATTTATTTTGATAGTGAATTAATGGTTGATTTTTTTATGTTCACATAATATGGTTGATTATTCAAACAATAGATCTTTAAATGGTAATATATTATATCAAAATTAAATTTATTTACTTAATATTCGATTGTGACATTCATATAAAAAAGAAATTAATATAAATATAAATATAAAGTAGATTCATTTGGATTTTATAATCACTTTAATGAATATTACTGTGTTAATGTATCTATTAATCCATATTTTTTACTTAAAATAAGAAAACTATAGATAAAGAATAAAAAAATATTCACTAATTAAAACTTTTTGAAATGTCTGTTATACTTTAGCAGAAGTAGAAATATATATGAATAAAATGTATATAGAAATTAAATGTGAAATTGTTTTGAATTATATTGTTTTCCATTTAGAGATATTGAAGAAGCTGTTTGATGTGAAAGTTTTGGTGTGTGTGTCTCCCAATCAACTCCTTCTAAGCCTAACAAATTTATCATCACTTCCCACCCTTCACCTACTTTCTTTTTTCCCTTTTAATTTTATAATAAATAATAAAAAAATCCTGAAAGGATTGAAATGATAGTTGCTCATGCATGCATGCTGTGTTTTTTTTTTTATTTTTTTTTTATAGTTTTTCACCATATCTCTTTATTCAAATTCGGAAGATAAATGACTAATTCAATCGAATTTTTTGTTTAATTATTAACACCTTAATTTTTGTTGCCACAAAATTGCTTCTTTATATTATGATGATTCAATATTAGGATAAGAAAAAGGTTTAGAATATGATAGTTTGTAATTCATCAACTATGCAAATGATGCCAAATTTAAGTTAGATTAAGAACTATCTTGTGACAATAATATCATTTTTTTATATGCATTTTATAATAAAAATACTTTATAAATATAAGAAATTAACTACTAAATCACTTTTTATGTACTTATGTATATTTATATTTATTTTGTCTCATATATTATTAATGTATATTTTATATTCTAAAATTTATTCTAACAATAACAAATATCTAATTAGTGGTAGGTTTTATTTATATAGTCAATTTATGAAATTAGATCATTAATTACTTTTTTCCTCATCCTCTTAATTTCTCTTTTAAAAATGGGATAAACTCATAAAAATACATTTAGCTATCACTACAGTTAAATGGTAATCAATGGAAGTCATGAAAAATTCTTATAATTATTTTGCAAAATATTCTTGATTTACTTTTATTTCTTTATTTGACAATCCCTCCACAGAAACAAAAATACATTTCCCCCTTTCTCCTGAAAGAACAAATAGTTTTGGTTGAGAATTCTACAAATCTTTAAGATTAGGTAGGAGATTTCAGTTGTTCCATTGCCAAGTCCCATCATATAAATGCCAATAATAATGTTGCTGTAAATGGATACACTATACGTTACTCATTTGATAATGGATCTAATATTACAGCTATTTTTTCCATGAGTTTAATTTTAATATACTATTAAAATATTTTACATAATCATACAATCATATTTATTGATTTTATAATTAATTATAAGATAAATAAAAAAAATTATTTTTATTAATGTGACATTACCTTATTAAATATATATATAAAATTTTTTTACAACGTCATTGAAATTAAATTCTTTTAATTTTTTCATATTTATATTATATTTTGGTAAACATTAGAATGGACATTTAATAATTATTTTTATGTGAAGATATTTCTTTTTCATTATTTTGATGGATTGAATAGTTATACTTAATATTTTACAAAAATATATATTTTTTATTTAAAAGCATTATTTTACGTTTTAAATTGAATTGTTACTTTTTTCATAAGTCACACTTTTAAAGTATAGCTAAAATATCCTTATGAAAAAATGTTTTGGTGGTAGTTTTCACATCTTCATTCGAGTAAAAGGTAGTCTATATCTTTAGTTCAAATAGTGGATAAAGGTCTCCTACCTAAATATACAAACAAATATGAAGGTCTAAATTCATTTTGCCCTAAAAATTCTATGTATACAAGAGAATGATAAGGTGATAATAATAGCAAAAGTTATCTTATTTAATTTAACATTTATAATTTTATATGATGTTTATAATATTTAAAATATCTATTTATTTAAGTATGTAATAATTAAGAAATAAAATAAGAAAACAAATGTATTAAATAAAGTTTTAAAAAAATTATGACTATCTATAACTAGTTAATTATACCTGTCATTTTATTTTAAAAATTTAATTAATGTCTAACATTTAAATTTCTTTCATTTACAGTGATAATAATTAACAACAATTTCAAATTGCTCCTGTTTTTTGCATTGTTTTTTTCCCTACTTTATGAAGCAAAAACTATGATCTTCATATTTTGCTCTAGTACTTTTTAGGAAGTTTTTTTTAAAAAATTTATCAAAAATAAAATAATCATACTTATCAATTTTTTCTCAATTAATTTTGTCAAATATATTTTATTATCATATTGTGTATCTCCTTTTATATATTATGGTGAGAGAATCCATTTTTGCCAAAGGTTATTATTACCGTATATGTTATGCTATTTTCTTATCATTGTAATAATTTTTTAAATTTTTTTTTGGTTTTGAAGTTTTGTTCCATTGTTGGGTTTGTATGCCATATATGGGGTTTTTATTTTTGTTTGTTGGTATTTTTTTTTTTCATTTGAATTTATTGTTTTGATGTTTTTATCCATCACAAAGTTGTCTAAATCAACTTTAGAAAGAGATGTAATAATTTATTTTCAAAGTTGTAGTGTTGTTTGTGTTGGCATCAAATTGAAAAGTTATATAATACCCAAAAAAAAAGAAGAAAAGTTATATGTTTTATTTATTAGGGACTATTTTATATATTTTAAAATAAAAAAAATTAAAGTGTGATTTTAAAAGTTTTCAAGACAGATTTGAGTAATTATTTTATATTCATAAACACATATATAATCGCTTATTATATAATTTTTTTTACATTATTATCAAAATCAAATTTAAAGTGTTTAGATGATTATTGAAGTATGAGTTTGACAATTAGTTAATTTTATTAATATGATAATACGTAATTAATTATTTGCTAATATTATATGTAGAAAAAATTTTGTTATAAAGATATTTAAGTATTTTTTAGTAAAAACAATTGTCATATTTAAAAGTTTATCTCTCTTATAATGATAATATTGATTACACATAAATTTTAATGACATAAATTAATGGTAAAGATTTAATCAAATTATATATCCTTACTAAAAAGTGTCTTCACTAAAGACGTCACCTTATATGTATATTTATTTTGACGAACTAATTCTAATAAAATAATTTATTTTTATGCTAAATAGAAGAATATTTTGATATTAAATAGTACAAAAAAATAATATCTAAAAAAGAATTTCTATTTAACATCTAAATAATTTTTTATTTAATATAAAATAAATAATTAAGTTGAATTTGATTAGGCAAAATAGGTGTACGTGTACATTATAAATTACGATTAATTATTTGCGTAAAATTTCTTTTACACCCATTTTACAATAAAATTATTAATTTTTAATATTTAAATGTGCATGGGAAGAAGGAGCATGTCTAAAAAGAATTTTTTTTTTCCATATTAGGGTAAATCCATGCTCCAAAAGAGAAAAAGAAAAGTGAAAAAATGGAATACCCTAAAACGTAGGGTGAGGGCAACAACAACAGAGCATAATCACAATTTTCTTTTGGAAAATTAAATTTATTTATTTATATAAAAGACCCTCTCTCTCTCTTATTATTATTTATTTCTTCTTCTTACTAACTAAACTTTAGTTTCTCTCTCTCTCTCTCTCTTTCTCTCTCTTCTGTTGCAACGCAATCACATCACTTTCATCACTTTTTCTCTCTCTTCCTCCTTCGCCGGTTTCCGGCGAAAACAACCATGTTTTGACGGCGCTCCAATTCCGTCCAAATCATGCGGCGCCTCCACCCTACCTTAGATCCGCTTCTTTTCTTTCATTTCCAGGTACCCCGCACACTTTTTCAATTTCCAATTTCTCTTAATTTCTCGGTTAATTGATTTTGAAAGTTCGTCTTTTTTGCCTTTTTTTTTTTGTTTTATTTTGTTTGGTTGGATCCGGACCTGTTTCTTTTATTCTTCAATTGGATGGATCAGAGCTTGTTCTTTATCTCAAAGTTTGATTTTTTATTTTGATTTTTTATTTTTGAGGTGGTGTTTTGCCTTTGCATGCAAATTGGTTCACTTTGTTGTTGTTTTTGCTGCTGCTGTTATGAATTTGCAGATGGTTTTGCCCCTTTAGCTGGAAATCAATAAAGGAATAAAGAATCTTGCTGATTTTCTGGTATTTTCTGAATTTCAAGTATTTATTATATTGTTTTGATTTGTTTATTTGTTTTTGTATTATAGTTTCAATTTTTATATGAGGTTATGAATAGGGGTTTTTTTTTTTTTGTTTTTGTTTTTGTGAATAAGGTGATTACATATTCTAAAATGGAGTTTCTGAAATTGATGGAAAGAATAAAGAGATAGAGATTGGTGGAATGCCCATATTGGGATTTGGGTATAATCTGCATGTGAAGGAATTGTGCAGTTTCTGGTTTCGAAACGGTGAAGAGTAGTAGCTGACATGACAAAGAAATTAAGGTGTGATTCTTCCATGCAAGAGGATGATGAGAAAGTTAGTAGCTTTGTGAGGATGGATTCAAGGGAAGGAGTGAATGATGGTTTTTCTAAGAATGGACCAAGTGATTCTCTTCTCCCTGGTCTTATCGATGATGTTGCGCTTAATTGCCTTGCTTGGGTTAGTAGATCTGATTATGCTTCGCTATCAGGCATAAATAAGAGGTACAACTTGCTGATTAAGAGTGGCTATTTATCTGAGTTGAGGAAGAAATTGGGAATTGTGGAGTTGGAGCATTTGGTTTATTTGGTTTGTGATCCAAGAGGGTGGGAAGCATTTGATCCTAAGAGAAATAGGTGGGTAGTGCTACCTAGGATACCTTGCGACGAGTGTTTTAACCATGCAGACAAGGAGTCCTTGGCTGTGGGCAGTGAGCTGTTGGTTTTCGGCCGCGAATTGATGGATTTCGCCATTTGGAAGTATAGCTTGGTTTGCCGCGAATGGGTGAAGTGTGAGGGCATGAACCGTCCTCGCTGTTTGTTTGCATCCGGCAGTCTTGGTTCAATTGCTGTTGTTGCTGGTGGAAGCGATAGGTATGGAACTGTTCTAGATTCTGCTGAGTTGTATGACTCTTCATCAGGTACATGGGAATTGTTACCAAACATGCATACCCCGCGTAGATTGTGCTCTGGTTTTTTCATGGATGGCAAATTCTACGTGATTGGTGGAATGTCTAGTCCTACTGTTTCATTGACTTGTGGGGAAGAGTATAATCTTAAGACAAGAAGTTGGCGGAAAATCGAGGGCATGTATCCATATGTCAATGGGGCTGCACAAGCACCTCCACTTGTGGCGGTCGTGGATAATCAATTGTATGCAGTTGAGCATCTAACCAACATGGTGAAGAAATATGACAAGGACAATAATTCATGGAGCGAATTGGGAAGACTTCCAGTCAGGGCCGATTCTTCGAATGGATGGGGCCTGGCTTTCAAGGCTTGTGGAGAGAAACTTCTTGTTGTTGGCGGACAAAGAGGTCCAGAAGGCGAAGCTGTTGTACTGAATTCATGGTGTCCTAAAACAGGTGTCAGTAATGGAACCATCGATTGGCAGGTACTTGGCGTGAAGGAGCACGTCGGAGTGTTTGTGTACAATTGTGCTGTTATGGGTTGGTCCGGCGAGATGCGTTTAGATTGACTCAACCGTGGTGGTACTGGTAACTTAGCTTTGAGGAGCTTCTTCAATCTGTGTTCATTCATCTCATTTACTAAGTTAATTGTTGATGGGGGGGTAGCTTTCCCTAGATGAGAATTTCGGGCTCTTTTCCTTTAACATGGTTTATTTGGATGTGTTTCTTACCTTCAAGGTCCATAATTTTTATTTGCTTTTTGAGTAGGCTTACACAGAAATCATCTTCTGCTATCTTTTTTTTTTCTTATCCAACTTATGTAAACCAATAAAACAATGGAGTTTCACTGTTTTAATGCTTTGATGCTCATTCTTTGCATGTTCTTATGTTAAACTTGTCAAAATTTAAATTTATGTCCACTACTCTATGATGTTATACACCTTGTGTTGTCCACATTTCCAGCTGTAATTCCTGAATTAGGTATTGTTTCTATCTTCCTTTGAGTATGCACTTTGTGCAAGTTGACCCTGAAATGATTCTCATCATTAATCATGATATAGATTAAATGGGAGTGCTCTTGGACCATTCTTTTTTCTTTTTTATCACCCTATTAGATTGCTTTACCAACTATTTTTGTAACCCAATATTTAATGTTTCACTTCCATTATCTTTAGTTGTTGGTGTACAATAGTAGTATACTCTTCATCAATAGTTTTACCTAGACACTCTACAACCCTTTAACTTTTCTTTCCTAGCTAACTAACTAACATGTTTATGATTCATCAGAAGGGGGCTCCATGCTATGCCTACTTTATTTATCAATGTTATTTGCTTATTATCTACCTACTTGTTTGCACTTTTCGGAGTTTACTTATTTTTTCACTGGATGACTTTTTGGGTCATGCTATTGTTACAGAGACATATAGCCTATGTCTTTTTCTTTTAATTAGTTATGATTCATCTTTTTCACTTTTGTTGGTTATATTGAGAATGGAAATCTATCTTTTTCATTCAAATGTGTGTTCATTCAATTTGATCAAAGCTTATTCTGCCAAGTGTAAACCATTTTGTTGCCAATACATTGGTGAGTAGTGTCAGTTTCCGATGACTATTTAGAATTCCTTTGAATCAGTCATTGGCTATGTATCTGTTCCCTAGATTGCAAAAAATGAGAGATGACCAACCAGAGTATAAAAAACTTGGGAAGTAAAAAGGCCAAAAATGTTGGTATTTCGAGAAAACATTGACAGATTTGAGCTTTTTATTTGACTAAATTGTCAAGTAATAATCTACTGTTGGTAAGAAAAAAAAAAAAAAACTAAGTACTCTCAAAGAGTACATATCCTTTCTGATCAAATCTTTCACCTCCATTTTAGTTCTTAGCACAATATCTAATTAACTTTTCCTTTTGATGATAAAAAATTAAAATTCTCCACTTACAAAAAAAAAAAAACAACTATTATCTTGTATTTGATATATTTTTCTAACAAAATAATTAATTATCAAAATAATCAAATGTTACAACATTATTATCAAATGTTTTAACAACAATATAATTTATTTTTTCATTAATATCGTGTATGATTTTTATATAATAAAAAATATCATAATGTAATTCTTACTTAACAGTGAAATTACAGCTATCAATATAATTTCCACATCAGAAAATCTTCCTTTTTTTTTTGTGTAGAAACGGGGCTATGACAGCCCAAAAAAAAATGAAAATGTAACTACAAACAAAACTGCTAAGATACATAGGTAAGGTTTTTAGTCTTTGATACATGGGTATGGCCCAATTAAATAGAAGTGTTAAAAAAAAAAGAAGCAGTTACCCAACTTAGAAGACGGTTATGTTAATGAACCAAAAAAAAATGACGGTTATGTTTTGGATCCAAACAAAAGAAGAGAGTTAGTTAAGTTCATCGCCTTGCAACACACCACTGGAAAGAATGGAGGATACTAACACTGAACTCTCCCCTTCTAAAACCCTAAGCCCAACTAACGGCCAAGATTCCACCCTCCAATCCAATCTAACGGCTGCGAACGAACCTCAATCCCAACCTGAAAATCAGATCCCCGATGCTGAACCTCAAAGCGACGTCGTTGCAGGAGAGAAGCGCAAGAGAGACGACGACGAAGCTGGAGAAACCGTTGACGGAGGGTCCGGCGCCGGCGGCGAAGATCGTTCGCTCCATCCACTGTGGAAGACTAGCCTGTGTTCTTACTTCAGGCGCCATGGCAACTCCTGCAGCCATGGAACCGCGTGCCGCTTCGCGCACAGCGAGGAGGAGCTCCGCATGCGGCCTGACAACACGTGGGACCCGACGTCGGAGCGAGCGAAGAAGGCGCTGAAGTCCGAGAACGGCGAGAGGTGCGGCGTTTCTGAGGAAGTGATGATGACTGAGGCCATCGTTGACGAGGATGATGGTGGCGAAGATGAAAACGGCGGTTGCGGCGGATCCAACCACGCGCTTAGCAAGTGCTTGGTGCATTTGCCGAGGAAGTGGTGCTCTGATAATCTGAGGAGTTTCCTCAATGATCAGGTGAAGAATTCAATTCACTTCAGCAATTTTTATGAGTTAGAACTTTGATATTTTGCATAGTGAAGCATTTGATTTGATTTTGTTTTTATGCTTCGGTTTCCAGGGTATACGATTTAAGCATGCAAAGAAAAAGAAAGGCATGATGGTAGGTTTCGTTAGTTTTGAAGATGAAGAACAAATGCAGAGTTCATCAAAGGTATTTATGAGTTTATGAAGTATGAACTGTGATCGTTTTTCTTTTGTATGTCACTATGTATGAATCAAACCGGCTGCTATTAATGTTTTAATTTATAAATTTGATAGGATCTAGAAGGAAAATCGATTGGGAATAAAAGGTTGAAGGTTGCAGATGTTATTCCTAGATCTTTTGAAAAGAAAACTAACTCCAATGCTGGTTCAGTTGCTACATTGGATAAGGAGAATGCAGGGGATGTTGATCCAAATACGACCGTGGAAGCTGGAGCTAATAGTGATAATTTGGCGAAGACAAAGAGTTTGCTAGATGTAGTGACTCCTCTAGCTCATATGGCTTATGCTGACCAGCTGGAACAGAAAAAGAACTCTATCATGCAGATGCTCAAAAAACTTGTAAATCATTAATATTTCTAGTTTATCATGATAGTTTTATCAGTTGTACCTAGTTCTTAACTGGATTTTTTTTTTCCTTTACTAAAACAAGGATTTAAATTTTTTGGTGGCAGACTAGAAATGCTCGCAAAGCTTGCCCAAATGATGTTTCTCTACCTGATTGGATTATCAAGTCTAGGGAAATAGGTATAGTTTGTCTCTGAATTACCTCCAAATATGCGAGAACAATTTTGTATATAACAAAGATGTTTTCTTCATAAGTTAATACAAAGCCTATAGATTTCACATATGTAGAAGTTGGATGGATTATATATTATATAGTAAAATGCACACAGCAGTGGAAATATTTATGGCTTGTCCTTTTCCATTTTTCCTTTTCTTTATCTCACTTTTGCAGTTGGTCTTCCATGCAACCTAGAGGGTATAATTGCATCACCTACTGTAAATGGATATCGTAACAAGTGTGAATTTTCAGTTGGTTATTCTCTTGAAGGCAAAGTTACAGTTGGCTTCATGCTTGGAAACTTCA
>JASCZI010271891.1:87617-99152 GCA_036250425.1 Stylosanthes scabra
TTTTTTGTGTAGTGCTTTGCTTGTAAGTAATATGCTAATATATCATTACAGGGAGGGTGTAACAGCAGTTGAGGAAGCAGTGGACTGCCCAAATGTTTCTACAATTGCTGGCAAATATGCTACTATCTTTCAAGAATTTCTGCAGCATTCTGATTTACCAGTCTGGAACAGATTTAAAAATACCGGATTTTGGCGTCAACTGACGGTATAATTTGCAGGAGTTCATGTTGAGAAAATATGTCCATGTTACTTATTATTTTCCGATATGGTTTGGAGATCGGATTTTATATATAATTATTTTACTTATAAAAGTCTACTAACTTTCATGTTTCTCTCAAGGTTCGAGAGGGGAGGACAAATGGGAATGTTGCTGATGCTGGAACTTTTCGCGGTATTGCAGAGGTCATGCTTATTGTGCAGGTTAGTTTCTACTTCCACATATAAACAATGTTGGTATAAGGGCCGTGCTTTTTTTACCCCATATCTTCTTTAAATAAAAAGGCAACCAAAGCTTCTTGCCTTGATTATAGGTTTCTACTGCTGGTTTTGATGTCACAAAAGTATCTGGTGAATTTAAGAGGCTTGCTCAGGCATTTTCTGTCGGAGCTACTTCACACTGCCCAACATTGCCTCTCACAGCTCTGGTTGTACAGGTAGTACCGTACTAGCCCTTCCTTCCAATTGAAGTTTCTACTGTCAGATATTGACTACTTTACATATGCATATCCATGATGTTTCTGTTCCATTGTTTGCTAGATAGTAATAGTAGTGGATATGTTGTTCTCTCTCTTTCTCTCTCTCTCATATCTGAGCATCAGTAGATTAGATAAATTTTTCTTCCAAAACTGTAATGTGATAATTGATTTTACACGCAGGACCACCAAGGAATATCCAATGTAGCACCAGCGGATGCACCATTACGTATCCTTCCCATCCATAAAACAGAAGGTGACCTTGAGATGGATGAAAACAAAGATGCCATGGATGTAAGAATCCATGATTATATAAGCAATCTCCGGTTCTCTATATCTCCAACAGCATTTTTTCAGGTTGGAATGAAATTATTTTTCAATGTGTTTTGATCTGAATTCTTGTGGAGAGTTCTTTTTTGGCCGATGGTATATTTCTTCTGTGGAGTTTTGAGTCTACTTCTACTGCAGGTTAACACTCTTGCAGCAGAGAAGTTATACTCACTTGCTGGAGATTGGGCTGGCTTAGGTCCTGATACATTGTTGTTTGATATATGCTGTGGGACAGGAACCATTGGTCTGACGTTAGCACATCGAGTTGGTATGGTAATAATCATCATATAAATTACTTTCTTCTTTCTTACTTGTAGTGATTGCTTTTGCTAAGCGTAAACAATATTTTTATACTAGACCTAGTTTTCTAAATCTAGTGTATGAATTAAGAACTTATATTTGAAGTGCCCTATTTTCGTTGATTTGTTTGAGCCTGATTTATGCTTGAATTCTTCCAGGTGATTGGAATTGAAATGAATGCTTCTGCTGTAGCTGATGCTCATCGGAATGCTGAGATTAATGGCATAAAAAATTGTAAATTTATATGTTCAAAGGTAAGATCGGGATCCTTGATTTTTAAAATCCTGGTAACATCGCATGGATGCTAGAAATTAGGTTTGAATTTTGGAGGGTTCCTATTTTCTGATGGAAAAATATATGTTTGAAATGTTATTGTTGACTTGTAATAACGTTGTTACTTTTGCATGCTGGCATTTATATGAGGAAACAGGCAGAGGACGTGATGGGATCTCTGTTGAAGGAATACCTAAATGTGCCTAAGGAACAAGTTGATGACCCAAAAATCACTGGAAGCAGCAACGATGTTTCTGAGTGTGGTGATCTCCAAGAGCCTCAGAGTGGTGAAATGGCATCTCAAAGTTCAGAAAATAGCAATGCAGAAGTTGGAAGTGATGTTCAGAATTGTAGCAGTTCTGAAAATGGCAATACTTCTGCACAGAACAGTTCTGAAGATGCTAATACTTCCACAAGACACTTTAAAAATGTTGTCGCCATTGTCGATCCTCCACGTGCAGGACTTCATCCGACTGTAAGAACCATTCTCCATTATTCTATCCGCTGCTGTATATATTGCAACTGATTATAAATTTATAATCATATGTTGCTTGACCTATTCACTTAAAATTTGAATATCTGACGTTCAAATTGTGAATTGCAGGTGCTCAAAGTTTTGAGAACTCACCAATGCCTCCGGAGGCTCGTGTAAGTTATTATTCTGAATTATACCATATTCTAATGCAATTAAGATATACTTCTTCATGTAACCTAATTATCCTTCTTTGAATGCAGTTACATATCCTGTAATCCTGAAACTTTGGTGGCAAATGCTATTGAGCTATGCACACCATCTCCCATAAAAATCGAGAAAGGAAATAAAGACAACAGAGGATGGAGAAACAGGAGCAGTGCTGGTCTAGCAAGGCATAGAGCCAAGTCTATGCCCATCTCAGAGGCCTTCCACCCGGTAAAAGCCATGGCTGTTGATCTTTTTCCTCATACTCAACACTGTGAGTTGGTTATGCTTCTTGAAAGGTAACTGGACCAGTCAATATCATGGTTAGGCCTTTTTAATTTAGTAGGTTCTTCAACTTATTCTGCCGACATATTTTTGGGGTTAGCATTGAATATTAGATGGTGGGTTTTATTATATGTTTGATCTTGCGCACTTTGACTCAAAATCTTCAACATTAAGCAGTAATATCTTTCCTTTTGCTGCATGCATCATGAAGCATTATCTGTGTGGAGATTTTCTAAAGTTTTATTAATTCCTCAAAGTCATTGTTTAGTCCTTAATTTCTCTGTGGGACCTTGTAGCTTTATTTTAATAGACATCTACTTTTAATTATTTATACAAGTACAACAATGACTCCGCCTATGTTTTACATTGCCGGTCCCAAGCCTGAATAAACGAGGAGGGTTGTTTGGCCTGTAACAGCCAACGTAAAACAGTGTCGTATCCCCATACATGGCCATAACGCAATGACGTCTTTGAAACTATGTAGGATTGTGTTAAGTCTGCGACAGCCAACGTAAAACTGTTTAGCATCCCGATGCATAGACTTGACGTAATGACGTCTTTGATCCATGTAGCCGACCTCACCTAGTGGGAAAAAGGCTTAGCCGATGATACAGGTACAACAATGTTATTTAGAATATAAATAATGAGAAAGAAACCTTAGTTCCCACTGGTATACTGTGTTGGGCTTGTAGTAGTTTCTTCTAACCTTCCTCAGCAGAAGAAAAATCAGAAACGGGTCTTGGAGCTGTTTGACAAATGGAGAGAGAGAGTGTTAGGCTATTAGCAATTTAAAATTGAGGTTTGACATTTGACAATGAAATGTTTGTTTTCCACGTTGCATTCCATATGTTTAAATTTAATCACTGGCCGCTAAAGTTAGGGATGGTTGGTAATGTGGTCACTGGTCACTATCAATTACAGTTGATATGGGTGATCAGATAGAATCAGGTGCTTATGGATTTTTAGCAATTGATCTTAGTTAATTTTAATTATAAAATATATATAATTAAGATTAACGTGTAAATATAGAACATCTAAGTTTTTTATTTTACTTGAAACGTTTTACCTGAAACCTTTCAATAATTATATGAGGTGAGACAGTTTCTGGAAGAGCAGATTAATTGTTGGAAGTGTTAAATGAAATGAAAGATTAATTATTTGTCACTGTATTAACTAATAACCTTTTGTATTTCATTTAATAAACTTTTTATGTTTTTATAATTAAAAAAAATAATTTCTTAAAGAATTAATTAAAATCTGTTTATAAAAATATTTCTCTATCTAGTATTTATGTTAGAAGAAAAGTAAAGTAAGATACATATAACTATATGATAAAAAAATCCACGTGGTGTCATATTTATATGCATTTATCCCCTTCCCTAACAATATATAATCACACACATTTATTAAGTATTACAACTACAACCTACTTTGCTCCCATAACTTTGGATGAAGACTTCACCTCCCCTATTAGTAGCATTTTTTATTAACAATTTTATTTTGTTTCATTTAGATAATAATAATTAAAAAAAAAAAAAAAACTCATCTATAATGAGAAGTATCCTTGATCTTTTCTCCACTATCTTTTGACCAGTCTTGTACCTAAACAAAAATACAATTTTAAACTGTTCATAAATCATTTTTTTCTTCCCACCCTCAAGTTGTCTTTGTTGATGGCTAGCTAGTTGGCAAGAGTGTCTTTTTCCTCACTGCCACAATATAAAAACCTACTTTCCTTTTGTTGACTAACTGAATTCATATCATATCATAAGATATTGTAACTTTACCTTATAAAACCATAAAATTATCCACACTCAGGTCCACTTGTGACTTGTCCATTATCTCATTCGCAAGTCTCAACCTTGGGAGTGTAAAAGGCTAACCCTATATTCATTCATTCTTTTAATTTCCCATCTTTTTATTACATCATTTTGTTTCACTTCCATCTCCATGAGTAACTCATCACTTTATGATTTACCAGATAGTAGTTGTAACCCCCATATCTTTGTCTATTCCAATCAAAAGCTTCACCCTTACAAACTTGGATTTTTCTTTAAAGAGAATATTAGCTCAATGACCTCATTTGATCGATGTAGCCGATTCCATTTAATAGGATAGTATTTTGTTATTTTTTTAGGAGAATATTATTTTACCATAATCATAAAGCCATATATGAGTTAAATTATGTAGTTATGTCAAAATTCAAAAGCCTAAAAATCTATTTCAATTAACCAATTCGAGTTAACTAAGTAAAGTTTAAGTAAATGTTAGGATTCTAATATAATTTTGTGTACGTAATAATTTATTAATTAGTAGAAATCGTCGAATTAGAAGATACCGTGAAAAATGAATATCTCCAATTAAGAATATCATCGTAAAAAATATATTTATTTATTTGTTTATACAAAATGATACAGAAGGAATGAAATTAATAAAAAAAAAAAAGTTATATGATCCATCTACATTTGGGAATTGGGAAACGAGTAAAACACAGCATTTATGGCGCCATGGCATCTCAACTATCGTGGCTATTTGATTTCCATATCATGAATTTTTTTTGTTGTTGTCTATATCATGAAAATTAATTGAATATTGATGATGATGGCTAATGTTTTAAGGGTATGGTCCATGAAATTGAAATTATTACACGTCATGTTGTGTAGGTTAAATAGATGACTAATGATTAAAGATGCATAAACAAACAAAATAAATATAAGTTTTGATTTCGTTTCGATTAGTAAAAACTAACAAACGTGACACATAAGAATGAGTCTCTCTCACGTAATCAAAATCTTTAATTTCATTTTTGTCAAGGGGAATTGTTAGGTTATAATATTCTTGAATTTCAGCCTTAGATATATAGTTTTTTACTTTCTATTATTTCAATTTTTTCTTCTTCAAATCAGAACCTCAATCTTATAAGCATCTCACAACAAAAGCAAAAGTAACGGTGTTTATTGATAAAAACTTTTCTAAATAATGATATGAGTATCTAGTTGTATATATTATGTACTTATGAAGTTTGTCGAGCCCCTAGGTTTTGTTACTTTAATTCAAAATTATGTGAAAGCAAAGGAAGTAAAAAAAGAAAAGGTAAAAAAGGGCATCTATCTTTATAATAATAATGCATGGAGAAAACAATAAAGAAGAATGATATCTTGATGTTAATTAATTTTACCCTACATACTCTGACCATAAATTATTATAACATATTCTCCTTTTTATTTTATTTTATTTATTTTTTAATCTTCCTAGAGAATGAATTGAACGTGATTGAGTAGAACTAGGAGATTAATTTTTTTATAACATATTATTATTATTGTTATTGTCCAAAGACACAAGTCTTATTATAATATTGCACTATTGAGTAAGGTGCCAATCAGTGCCAATAATTAATCATATACTTTATTTTATTTATTTATTAACCATATACCAGCATAGAAGAATTGACCTTAAATCAACATGAAGTTGATATGATAACAAAATTTTAAATATAAAATAAGGAATTGGTGCAAAGTAGTACACCTACCTTTATTGACATATCTAGTGGTTTAGCTTAAATGATGCTTGAATTCAATAAATAATCATGCATGTATGTATGTGATTCCTATTATTTTAACTATAAATTAATTTATGTGAATTATTATATACTTCTGTATAATTTTATTTTTTTATATTAATTTCTATATTAAGATATATTATTTATTAGCTATTGTATTATCTTATATTATATCATAGGAAAATATTTATATATTTTATGAATTATTCTGTAACGATATTTATATTTTTTGAAATGTAAATAAAATGTATGATGTATACAATGTAGCATTATCGAATTAATTAATGTAGATTATGTGTATATCACTAATTAACTATGTGTGGGGTTATTTGACCCTGCTTTTGCTTTCTTTTTCTGAAAAGATTATTGAATTGATTATTTCTATTTTCCCTTCTTTTTTCATCCTTTTAGTTTTTTAACCGTTGATTCAGCTGGCAGAACTTCATTATTCCTTTTGATAATAAAACGAGAATGCAAGGCAACTTACAAATTAAAGAAAGGGGAAGTGGGTCCTATATATGATGATATATATGTAACTCGGATATTTAAATACAGTTTAATTTGTGTTTATTCATTTTTATATACTCAATTTTAATCATGAATTAAATATGTAAATATGTAAATAAGTCACTATTATTTTTAATTAATTTACATTAAAATATAATAGTGACCTAATTTGACCATATTAAACACATGATCTGATGCCTTTCTATTTTTAAATAAATAAATATATTATTTTTTTCTGTAATTTAGATAATATTACAACTGATTATATATAATTTATTTGTTTAATTTAAGTTTAAATTGATAAATCTAAATAATAATAATATAATATTACTTTTTATCATATAGTTTTTTTAGATAATACCAAAATGAGCAAAAAGATTTTATGGTAAAAAATAATACAAGATATAAAAAGTAAAAAATAATATCCTTCCAAATAGAACTAATTTCTACCGGATTCAATGTTCATGTACATATTCATGCATAGAGAATAACAATATAATAATATTCCACATTCAATTAATCTCTTCAATATTTTCATGTGCATGCATGCATATTATTATGGCGAATTTATGCTACCTGCTGTTCCCTTCTACGGAAAATTTGTGATGATGTAATTAAAACGAATTTTTGTCTAACAAATACCAAATACTAATAATAGAAACTAGAAAAGAAAACTTCTTATCATCTTGTCCTGTCCTCTGCCCAATGTTTATTAATTAAATTTTTATTTTATTTTATTTTACCTATTTGGACTGAACAAAACAAACAGTGTCACAATAATTGTCTGAATACATATTATTAAAAGGTTAGGTTTTCTTTTTTTTTTGTTGTTGAAAAAAACAGGCATATAATATGGCAAGTTGTTGTGTGGCATAATTGCCATTATTTCTGTCTAATCTAATCCATCATGGGATAAACTCAATTTAAGTGGTTGGATAATTAAATATCTAAGACTTGAATTGATAAAAAAATATATATAGACACACACATGTACAGTAATATATTTGGAGTGTGAGTAATGATTAAGAGTATCAATTTATTCTTTTAATTATGTTTTTAAATTTTTTAATAGATAAAAGTTTAAATATATTTTTTATGTTTAGAATATAAAAAAGATTAAAATATATAAGTTTTATCATTTAGAAATTAGGAAGATTATTCAAGATCCATATTATTCCTTCTTGTTGAAGTATTTAATGCTTTTAAACAGCAGTGTAATTTGAATTTTTTCTTTTAAAAAAAAAGGGAAAGATAGTTAGAAAAGAAAAGTAAAAAAAAAAAAGAAATACAAAGTTTAACTTTAACCTTTATCTATATTCACTAAATGCTTTATCTTTTTTCTCCCTCTTTTGAATCCTTATTTATTGTATGTTGAATAATTTAATATTTATCTACATTATGTATCTTCTTATTAAAAAATTTATTGCATGTTGAATAATGTAGAAAAAAAAGAGTATAATTTTTTTTTGTAATATTTAATGTATACTTCTAGTCCTTGATTTTGTTCACGAAATCCATACATGAATTATGAATACTCTTCACACCTATTTTAATTCTAATTCACTAGTATTGCAATCTTAAAATTAAATTTTAATCTATTATGTAGTTTTATATATATAAAAAATTATTTTTTACATTAATCACATAATTTATCATAAAAAATAATAATATAATTAAATTACTGTGTTATAATATTTGTGGATCAAAATTAAAGCATGCAATCTTACCTTATTTGTATTCTAAAATAGAGAGCTTCTATAACCAACAACAAACACAAACATAGAACTCACTAGTACCTATATTTTATTTTGTTTCTTTTTTCTAAATTTTAGATTAGAACACCAAAAATCAAGATAAATTAACACAAATTAACGAGGATTTACATTTCTTAATCATCTCTTTCCAGCTTAATTTTATTTAAAAATATAACAAAATTTACTTACTGGAGAGTTCATTAGTATTCGAAAAATTAGTCTTTAAATTTTTAAATTAGTCATTAAACTTTCGATGCGACGAAAGTTAAAAAAAAAAAAAAAAAAAATAGAACACGAAAAAGGTAGGTGTGTCCGCGCGCATTGAATTGAAGAGCGAAGAAATGGAAACACAGTGCGAGTAGGCCAACATCATCTCTATTCTCTTCCCCACCATTCACTCACTCTCTCTTCACTCTCTTATTCTTCTTATTCTTCTTCTTCTTACTCTCTCTCACTTTCTCTTTCTTCATTAAATCACTCACTTCCCTCTGCTTTATTTATTTATTTATATTTATATGATCGCTTCCTTCACCTACTGTTCCAACTAAAGTTTGTTTTTTCCGCTTCATTTCGGAAATCCAACTTCTGGGTTTCTTCTTTTCTGCTGAATTAATATGAATTCTCAGGAAAAGTCTCCGACTTTGGATGCTGATGCTGATGATTCTGTTGATGCTGATGCAGCAGCTTCTTGCAGAAGAACAGTTTCTCTGCCACCTCAAAAGGTATTTCTACTACTGCACCTGCTGCTGCTTCTGCTTCTGATTTTCTCTCTTTCTTTCGTGATTTGTTGGGTGCTTTCTTTGCTTTTGATTCGCCATGTCATCTGTTTCTGCTTTTTATTTCACCTTCTCTTTGTTTTTTGTTTTTATGTTATGTTTAATTTAGTTGATGATTCTTCAGACTGAGTTTTTTTTTTTTTTTTTTTTAAATTATTCAAAGTCATTTGTAGTCTTTTTATATATTATAAAAGATTTGATTTTTCTATTTATAACACTCGTAGCTGGATCAGTCTGATTTGAGGGATATTATAAGATTTAGTATCTTTGAGAGTGTGAATCTTATTCCTGTTAATTGCTTTGCTTTGAGTGTGAATCTTTGAGTCTGATTCTTGAGGTTGTGATGTTGTAGAGATTGTTAGAATATCTGTTAGAATATATTAGGATCAATTAGTATCGATTATCATATTTGTGTATTATGAGTAATATCAAACTAAAAAACACAAATATGATAATCGAATATAATATATTCTAACAGAGATTTTGGGCTAGTATACAGTAATGCAATGCAGTTAGTTCAGTTGTACTTCAATGATTACATAACCGATTTTACAAAATTCCTATGACATCTTGATAGGTTGATGATCCGATGGGGATAACCGAAGAAACCACACATGTTCCTCCAAGGAAGCGACCGAATCTTCTCCTAGAAATTCCCACAAGAACTCCAGAAGAATGCTCCCAAGATCATGTAGCAATCAAAATGCCAATGACACCAAGTCCCACTCCCACCCCAAAGAGAGTGAACTTTCTAGTGTCTTCTCGCTCGGTCGATGCTCCTATGCATAATTCTCCGGGGCCTTCATCAGCTTCGAAAGGCAGATCATCCATAAGAAGCATTCTACCAAAATTGAGCTTCAGGTATCGGCCGCCAACAGATATTGAAAAGGGTACTACTGCAGCTCAAGAAGGTTCCTCTTCAGGTCATCGCGAAAAGCCATCGATCTCAAGATCATTGTCCCTTAGTAAGATATTTACTCCTAGGATGAAAAGAACATCTTCATTGCCAGTAGAAGATTTGGCACATTCAAATACTGAATCTGCTCATGGTGGAAGTGTTGGTGGTCCTCAAAATGTAAGATTTCAATCATCACAATGATATTAGAAGTTTAAAATGATTTTGATAGTTATAAGGTGTCTTTGATCTTCCTTATGTAATAAGAACATAATGATTTATGCATTTCCTGGACTTGCCTTGTCTTATTAGTTTTAATCTGTTACTTTATTTTGCAGAAAGGAGAGCCGCAGCGCAAGATAGCTCGCTCGCTTTCAGTACCTGTCAATAACAAGGATAAAGGCATAAGGAGGATGGATTCCTTTTACCGGATTGTTCCTACCACCCCTCGAGTTAAGGAAGGAAATGCATTGTCGTCCACATCCCCGACAAAGAACTCCGGTATCTCCTTATTTGCACTTTCATTTATACTAATGAAAAATAGAACTTTGCATATCTATTGTGTGGATTCATAACATTCTTTAAATTGGTCCAGAAATCAACGACGACGATGATGATGACGGCGAAGATATACCTGAAGAAGAAGCTGTGTGTAGGATTTGTTTGGTTGAGTTATGTGAAGGAGGTGAGACCTTCAAGTTGGAATGTAGCTGCAAAGGAGAACTTGCTCTGGCTCACCAAGAATGTGCAATTAAATGGTTTAGTATCAAGGGTAACAGAACCTGTGATGTATGCAAGGAGGATGTTCGGAACCTACCGGTTACTTTATTACGGATCCAAAGTGTTCGAGCCCGGAATCCAGGAGCAAGTAGGACTCAGCTGGAAGATGCAAATGGATACAGGCATGTCTAGTTACTTTCATCTGATCCTTTGTTGATCAGAACATTCTTGTTATATGTTTGTCAATGGATTTGTCTGTTGTTTTTAACAGGGTTTGGCAGGAAGTTCCAGTGCTCGTCATTGTCAGCATGCTTGCCTATTTCTGTTTTCTTGAGCAGTTATTGGTAAGAAGAGCAATCCTATCAGAATTCTTAGAAGTTACAATGTTCTATGAGCTGAGTTATTTGAATCTCTGCAGGTCACGAAAATGGGAACCGGTGCAATCGCCATATCTCTTCCATTTTCCTGTGTGCTTGGCCTACTTTCCTCCATGACATCATCAACCATGGGTAGGTTAAGCAAAAGCATTGATATTGTCAGCAATCAACATGCATTTTGAAGATCAGCTTGCTTTGCATAACTGTGATTTCGTGCTAACTTCAATTTTTCATGATGCTAGGTTCATCTTCACTAATCTATGCCAACCCTTAACTATTTTCCTTTCTTGTTTGATTCTAGTTAAGAGCAGGTTCATCTGGATTTATGCATCTGCCCAGTTTGCTCTTGTGGTTCTCTTTGCACATATATTTTACTCATTGGTAATGA
>JASCZI010271891.1:103367-115849 GCA_036250425.1 Stylosanthes scabra
ATTTATTTGACTTTGATCTCCACCATCATCATCAAGCTTGTGTTAGTTGTTGTGCTTCAACAATGGCTACTACTGGTACTGGGGTGCTGCCACCTTCATTTCCTTCTCTGAAGACTAAGGATCATCATTCTGGTTTAGGGTTTGTAAAAAGTTTGGATTTTGTTAGAGTTTCTGGTTTGAATAGAATGAAATCTAGAAGGACAAAGATCTCAGTTATAAGGAACTCAAATACTGGTCAAGATATTATTGATGAACTTCAACAATCATCATCACAAGGATCCCCTCTTTTAGGTAATATGATGACGGTTTTTCTTTGCTAGACTTTATTATTTCTGTGCTCAAAATTTCTGTGTTAGACTTCATTATTTCTATGCTTGGCGCGTCAGTCTATTAGGTATGAATATGATTATGATCTTTAATTGGTGTTGTTCTTTACTTTTTCTTTGGTTTCATTGATGCAATGGATGATGATGATGAATTTGAATGCATGCAGTTCCAAGGCAAAGGTATTGTGAGTCATTGAACAAAACTGTGAGGAGGAAAACAAGAACAGTGATGGTTGGAAATGTGGCTCTTGGTAGTGACCACCCCATAAGAATTCAGACCATGACTACAACAGATACTAAGGATGTTTCTGCAACTGTTCAACAAGTTAGATTTAATCTTTTCTTTTTGTTTTGTTTTGTTCTGCTTTTGTAACAAACTTTTTTCATTTTGAATTTTGATTCTCAATCATGTTTGTTTTGGTAGGTGATGAAAATTGCAGATGAAGGTGCTGATATTGTGAGGATAACGGTTCAGGGGAAGAAAGAAGCTGATGCATGTTTTGAGATTAAGAATTCTCTTGTGCAGAAAAAGTAAGTATTATTGATTTGATTCTAATAAGCTGTGTTGATGAAGCATGCATATCTTGTGTTTGTTGAATTGTCTCTGTATATTTTTTTCAGCTACAACATCCCTTTGGTTGCTGATATTCATTTTGCACCTCCTATTGCTCTTCGTGTGGCCGAATGCTTCGACAAGATTCGCGTCAACCCTGGAAATTTCGGTATGCTTGATTGTTCGTTAGAGTGTTCTTTTGTTTTCAAAAGATTTGGTTTTGTAATTCAAGATGATGATGATACCTTGCAGCTGATAGAAGGGCCCAATTTGAGAAGCTAGTATACACTGAAGAAGACTATCAGAAAGAACTTGAGCATATAGAAGAGGTAAACCATTCATCTGTGATGTTCTATCTTAGATATTTTTGTAGGCTTCAAATGCAAATTATTGATGTATTTTGATATTCAAATTCTAGGTTTTCACACCATTGGTTGAGAAATGTAAGAAATATGGCAGAGCATTGCGAATTGGGACGAACCATGGTAGTCTCTCGGATCGTATTATGAGCTACTATGGAGATTCTCCAAGGGGAATGGTGTGTAGTTTTCTTTTCAATTCTTCATTTTCATTATTTTCTTTTCCTTTTATGAACAATTTTCACTAAGCAATGATTGAACAGGTTGAATCTGCTTTTGAGTTTGCGAGAATATGCCGAAAATTGGACTTCCACAACTTTGTTTTTTCTATGAAAGCAAGCAATCCGGTTGTCATGGTCCAAGCATACCGATTACTTGTATCCGAAATGTATCTCCAAGGCTGGGATTATCCGTTACACTTGGGAGTTACTGAAGCCGGTGAAGGCGAGGATGGAAGGATGAAATCTGCAATTGGCATTGGAACTCTCCTTCAGGTGATACTAACATAGCCCCCTTCAGCTTTTCATGTTGCATTACTGTGTTGATCAATCCATTTAAGTCTAAATCTCTTTGTCATTGATGAACCTTGTTCTATGTTCAGGATGGATTGGGCGATACGATTCGGGTTTCTCTAACAGAACCACCAGAGGAGGAGATAGATCCATGTAGAAAGCTGGCCAACCTTGGAATGAGAGCATCTAAACTCCAGAGTGGAGTGGTATGATTCAAGATAGTGCTTGTTTTTTACTGGCTTATGTTTTATTCCGTATAACATTCCGAAAATTGTAACTTACTTTCAATGGTACTTCTACATTCAGGAACCTTTTGAAGAAAAGCACAGACATTATTTTGAGTTTCAGCGGCGAACGGGACAATTGCCAGTTCAAAAAGAGGTTAAATAATAAATATGAACTGAGTGAATCACTTAGCTTATATATACACAGAGCTTCAGAAATTGTTTCTACATTTCATTCTTGTAGCACTGCCAATACATTTATAACAGCAAATCTTCATCTTAATACAGGGAGAAGAGGTGGATTATAGAGGCGCCCTGCACCGGGATGGTTCTGTTCTCATGTCAGTCTCCTTAGATCAGTTAAAGGTAACCTTTGGATTGCACTTCCCTTGTTCTAGCCTCTGCATTTCTCATTGTTTATGTTCATATCATTCTCACCATATTCATTTGTTATTTATTAGTAGGATTTAATTGCAGAAACAAGGGATCCATCATCCATGCTTGTGCTGAAAACTAATTTTTGTTTGACCAATTTTTTTGCAGGTCCCAGAGAAACTCTACAAGTCACTTTCCGCAAAACTCGTCGTTGGCATGCCATTTAAGGTTGATTTTTGTTAAATGAATGTCTTGTGTGTTTACTATTTAGTAGGTAGATATTACATGGTATGCTCTTTATATTCAGGATCTGGCAACAGTTGATTCAATCCTTTTGAGACAACTTCCTCCTATTGATGACCATGATGCTGTAAGAACTCACTAGTTCTGCCCCCATTATATTTGAAACTATTTACTTCATTGTTAGTTTATTGTGTTATTGACATGGTATTTCATTTTCTTTCGCATTTGGGGTATTGTGATCAGCGGCTAGCTCTCAAAAGACTGATAGATATAAGTATGGGGGTTATAACTCCTCTGGCAGAGCAGCTGGCAAAGCCATTGCCCAATGCTATGGTTCTCTTAACCCTTAAGCAACTGTCCATTGGTGCTCACAAGCTTCTGCCACAAGGTATAATGAAGCCTGAACTCACTTCTGCTTCGAAGTTCAAGCCTGATCTAATGTAAATCGTCGTTGTTCTGTTAGGCACACGGTTTGTTGTGTCGGTTCGTGGTGATGAGCCTTTTGAAGAACTTCAAATTCTAAAAGACATTGATCCTACAATGCTTCTTCATGATCTTCCTCATATGGAGGACAAACTTAGCAGAGTGCACGCAGCGCGGAGGTCAGAATGCAAACTATGTGAAGTGATAATTTATTGAATCACAGAACCCTTCTAACCCTGATACTTTATATTTGCAACAGGTTATTTGAATTTCTAGCAGATAATTCTCTGAACTTCCCTGTCATTCACCACATTCAGTTTCAAAATGGGATTAACAGGTAACCTTTAAATTTCGGTATTTGTTACTTACGTTTCAAGAAATATGTAGGCATGCTAAATTTTAGTCCTTTCAACTCACAGGGATGACTTAGTGATCGGTGCCGGTGCCAATGCTGGAGCACTTCTGGTAGATGGGCTTGGTGATGGACTCCTTTTAGAAGCTCCAGACAAGGATTTCGACTTCCTTAGAGACACTTCTTTCAATTTGCTACAAGGCTGCAGAATGAGAAATACAAAAACAGTATGTATTTTCAAGCATCATTTCCAATAGCTAAATTGGTTCTAAGAAAAACATACATGAGGATTTGTTCATTGTTTTTATGCATAATTTATGGTTGCAGGAGTATGTATCATGCCCATCATGTGGCAGAACTTTGTTTGATCTTCAAGAAATAAGTGCAGAAATTCGCGAAAAGACATCGCACTTGCCGGGTGTTTCGGTAATAATCCACTCTCTAATCCCAGTTCTAACCATGAGAGACATATTTTTGCATAACATGAGTTGTGTTCTTATGTAATAACCAGATTGCAATCATGGGTTGTATTGTAAATGGACCGGGCGAGATGGCTGATGCAGACTTTGGCTACGTCGGAGGTGCTCCTGGAAAGATTGATCTCTATGTTGGGAAGGTAACATATTCTTTAACCTCAACATACAACTATAAAGCTTGATACTCAAGCAAAGAAATAATGTAATGTGTATATATAGCTATTCATCATTTGATCTTAATTAGGTATATATTTTATAATAAAGATCAATTGATGAATGACTAAAAATACTGTAATACTAATGTTCCTAGAACACCTAATAACCTTCATATATTATGTTCATTTCGTCTAAAATTAGTTTCAATTTTACCCTGATGTTAATTTTTTTATTATTCTTCCAATTTTACCCCTTTTATCGTCGTCAACACCACCATAGGATTGACTGCATTACTACACTTTTGCAGACTGTGGTTAAGCGTGGAATTGCAATGGAGCATGCAACCAATGCCTTGATTGAGCTCATAAAAGAGCATGGTCGTTGGGTAGACCCTCCAACAGAGGATTGAAAACTGCTTTCTTTTTCATTGACCAATAATCACTGTCATGCATTGTTTCATATATAGCCTATAGGTAATGTAAGCACCAAAGTTTTTGTCATAAAATAGATTCATTTTTTCACCTTAGGATTATTATTTTGCTTATAAAATAATTTGCATTTGGGAGTTGGGAGGATCAGAATAAAGAATAAAACCCAGCCACACCAAATAAAGATTGGGATGGAATGCCCTTTAACTGCATTGTTACATATACACATGCACAAAGCTACCATAGAATAAAGCAATTAAATATTATTCATGAATTTGCTAAGTTGCATTCTTCGGTAGAGCGAGAGATGTAATGATAGTTATTGATCTTTAATGCATGTGTATATGGAAAAATATGCCAGATAAAACTGACTGCCAAATATTGTATGTCTATACCATTTGATATATGTATCTTAAAATTTAACATTTGCTAATTAGTCAATGTTATAGTTAGATGGTATGGCATTTGATGAATCATGTTCTGTGACTGTTGAGGCATTAACACCTCGTCACCTGGCATATACTACTTACCTGTATGATGGTGATTGAAAATAGATGTTGGCCCAATTTTAGAACTTTGTTAGCTAGCTATGTTATTGCTTCAATTATAAGGTACCCCAATATTATGAAACTATTCAAGAATCAAATCTATTTAGGGAAGAAAGCATCCATGGGAGAGAGAGAAAATGGGTACCAAGTAGTAAAAAGTCATACATGCACGTGTTCTGTCTAAAAAAATTAGGTTAATTAGCATGAAAATGAACATATACTTGAATTTCAAGATTTTATGTAGACTTTAGGAGGATGAATTAAAATTTCTTATCACAATTTTTTTAAATATATCGAGAGCAATGAGATTTAATACAAATTTCTATCACCATATAGCAATACTCTATTTTTTATTTTTTAAAGCCGCAAAAGAAAAGTCAACGTGATGAAGTAACTGGTATATTAGGCAAGTAAATTTACTATCTCATAAAGGCGACTGGTGAGTGAGAATAACGACAAAGATAAAATAAATTTAACTGTATAGTAACATCTCTGCCAAAAATGATTTGCACAGCTTTTACAAACGATGGATGGATAATGTTGGTACTATTTTTACTTTTTTCTAACAAAAATCTATGTGTACAACAAAAAATAATAACTATATATATATATATATATATAATATTCTTCTTTATAAAAGCACTAATTCCGTAAAAAAAAAAGCACTAATTCAATTTCTTTGTGATATATATGGATTTCATTCATAAGAAAATAAATGTTTTAAAAATATTATTCGTCACAAAAGTCCCTACAATTTTTGTCAACAAAAAAAAAGTTCCCAGAATTTTAATTTTGATAAGAGATTAATTTGAATGCATTGACTTTTTTTATACAGTAAATGAAAAATTAAATTCTATTCAATGTGATTTAGTACTATCTTAATTACAGAAATTGAAATACACGTAATGAATAACAATAATAACACGGGAATAATCAATTTGGATTGATGTAGGGATCAATTTACTAGTTCGCTTAAGTAAGTGTAGGAGTTTAAATTCCACTTTGTACATGCAGCAATCTATTGGCCAACAATAAACTTTTAAATGGAGCTCAGATCTACGAAAGATTAATCTTAGACATGTCGAATTGAGGACAAATTGGCAAACTAAAAAAATAACTCCGGAGTGTTATACTTATATCGTCCTCCATCCATAGAGCATAGCCAAAAAGGGAAATTTAGAAGTGCTATACAGCTAGCTATGAGCTATACTATATGGTTCTATTCCATTCCATTACTTGTGATTCTAATCACTACATTAAAATCACAAATAATAAACGCTAGTATTGTTCTAACCAAACTAAATTTGCATTATCATTGATCCTTAGCTTCATTCTCATTACTTCAAATGCCATTGCCAATTGCACCGAGCATACAACTCTATCACCGACATTCACTTCATATATATTTTACTACATTTCTTATATCGTCCTTTATAACTGAAAATCCATAGTTAAAATCTAATAATAAAAAACATTAAAAAAAATTACGCCTACACTAAATAAAGGATGATGATCAGAGACAACAATTTCAAATCTGTTCCACAAAATGAAAATCAGTATCATTCATATCAATATCATATGATATCACCAACAAACGAGAAGAATATGAATAATGAAATCGAAAAGAAAAAAAAAAACTAGAAGAATTAATATCGATGATGAATAGTATAACCTGATCCAAAAGCTAAAAGAGGTGGAATGAATATGAATACTACAAATCGAAACGAATAAGCGCAAAATCCATTTTATTGTTTCTTCTACAGAAACTCTCTCCTCGCTTGATAACCGTACTGAGTTCGCGCAATGTTTTGCCGGCGCTTCCGGTACACGATGCATCCAACCACGCCGACGCCGGCGGCCGCAATAACTCCCAACGCGACCCCTGCCTTCTTTCCGGAACTCATTCCTCCGGACGATTTACTTTCTTCGTCTTTCACGCCGGAGTGGTTAACTCCGGAAGCGTCGGCAGCCTTCGCAGGCGACGGAGATGGAGATGGAGATGGAGTGCTTGCTGGAGACGGCGACGGAGGCGAATCTGGATTAGTTGGAGTCGGCGCCGGCGGTGACGAACCTAGCGGCGAACTGACAGGAGCAGGAGTAGGAGTAGGAGCAGCCTCGGGAGGAGATTGTGCGGGGGAAGGAGAAGGTGTAGGCGAATCGGAGGGAGGTTCCGGCGGCGAATCGGCGGCGAGAGCGAGGTTAAGCGAGAATGAGGCAATGAGGAGAAGCAGAACGGAGAATCTTGCGAGTGCAGGATTCTTCGCCATTGCTGAGAACTTGAATTGAACTGAATTGAATTGAATTGAAGAAGGCGTGGATCTGAGATTTGTGAAGTTGAAATTCAAAGATTTAGGAGCGAAGAGGAAGAAAGAGAGAAGAAACTGTTTTGAAGGGAACGGAAATCTTCGTAGATCTGAAAAGTTTGGTTTTATAGAGGGTGGAGCCAGTTAAATAGTGACACGTAGGCGGTGTAAGATAATGTAAAGTTGACGCGATTCACCAGATCGTAACACAACTACGAGAGAGGAATGGGGAAAGCGGGAAATGAAGGGGTGATTGCTGGAAGCTTCTTCGTAAGGAAGGAATGTGAATATTTTTTGTTTTCATGTGTCTTGTACGTAAATTTATGACAAGTGAATTCTATTATTGTTTTGTTATTTTTGAAACTCAAGGGAAAGTGATTTTACTACACCAGCATTCACACAAAAGAAATAAATAAAATGGTTCAAAATTTGGATCATTTTGAAGTCAAAGTAGTTCCCTGTGAATCTCTTTTTAGATTTCTAAATTGGTCAAATTATTTTATTTTGTTCTTAGAGTTTTGATTTCCATTTGGCTTAAGATAATGCAGCCGTTTTGAAAAGATATTCAATGGCAGTTAATGAATGTCTGCTGTCTGGTACTATGTATTTGGATGTGATAGCAACACACTAATATGGATTTGGGGCGTCATTAAGGCTGTAACCAAAATTATGCATTTACCATAATAAGGAATTTAGAACATGGGATGAATATAATTAGTATTAGTTTTTTTTAAAATTATTTTCTTTTAATAGGAGGTGTTCTGCTTTATTTAAATAGGAAAAATGATTTTTCATAATAAAAGAGCTTAATCATTAGTGAATCATCATTGTACAATACCTACCTAGTTCCTTTAACTCATATAGTCCAAAGGTGTTCAATGTTTTCTTCCAAACTGAAATTTGGAGAGCTTTTTATTTAAAACTGAGAACCTGAATCCTGGGGATGAAATGCCACTGCATAAGTGTAATAGCACTCAAGCAAGTGATGGGTGTTTTTTTGGGTAATTTGGAAATTAAGATTTAAGTAATTGGGAAGAAGAACTAATTTAATCCAAATTCATAAACATATCTTATTAACCTTCACCAATAATTGTTAACCTATTACCGAAAAGACAAACATAATTAACTTTTAATTTTTCAAGAACTATTTTTTTTTTTTTGCATACATGAGGTTTCGAATCCGAAATAATGGAACTGGAATTCTAACGGAAGAAGCTACACCAACTGAGCTAAAGCTGCACCAGAGCTAGCCTTAGTTGGCCTCAAGAACTGAATTTAACCCTATAAACAAGGGTTAATAATACTTCATTTTTAGTAGAACTCGAATAAAAAGTTAACTATTCACCCACTTTCACCAAATTAATTATGACCAACGTCTCAAATGATTTGCTTACACCACAAGGTTCCATTTGTCGCCTTAGTTCGCCCACCAGCATAGAGAAGAAAAATAGAACAAGTGCATCCAAGCAGATCCTTACAACACATGCACAATTTATTCTTGTACCCCTTTTAAGTGAACATATTATATACTAAGATTTCAATGTTCTTTCGATCTATAAGTAAATTAATAAATAAATAAACTCTCACCCCAAATACACGTTACCTCTCTCAGTTCTGAATTCTATAGCATTCTTTTCCATTCCTCTTGCAATTTGTGTTTCGGCCAGGGTGAGGAGAAGCACAATTTTTGCAATCAAGTAACTATGCTATCATCTCTCTAAGTAACTATATAGCCATTCTACTCCTCATAGTTCATCCCTGACACCAGAGCCTGTTTTAGAACTTGAGGTTGGTTTCTTGAGCTTAAATGGGATTGATGCATGTTTCCTAAGGAACTTATAAAAATCTGCCACCGTTCGATCCACATCGACATTAATCTGCAGGCACAATGATTTGAAAAATATTTTAGATAAATTTAATGAATGATATCATGCAGATCCAGCAAAGCTGAATAGACGAAAATAAGTACTCTCGTCTCGTATTCACATACAGGGTCAGAACTCTTTTTGCCTGCCGGGAAGAAGAGAATTGTGGGGAATCCATCAGTCTGCAAAGTTAATAGAATTCATTCAGTACACAACACAATCATTCAAACTATATCCTAAACCATAAGCTACCAACATATAATTTAAGTCTGAGTTTACCTTTATCCTGGGATGCTCGTTTGTTGAACCATCCATCTTGGCTATTACAATAGAATCAATACCACGAAGATGCTTTGCAAGTTTATTGTATGTTGGCTCCAGTGCTTGGCAGTGGCCACACCAGGGAGCATAAATCTAATATTACAATGACAACTTATTAATATGACCAATTTGTACAAGCAAATATGACTCTTGCAAGTTGCAAGCTATGCAGCAAGTATTATTGTACCTCAAGGAGAACATCCTTTGACTCATCCAAGACAATGTCATCGAAGTTATCCCCAACAACAATTTTTACATCACCATCATTCTGCCACCAAGGTAGCATACATGTTAGATTAGTGGCTAAAATAACTGTCCAAACGAACATTTATGGAAAATAAAAATAACTCACAGTTTTTGGAACTGGATCAGACTTGAGGAAAGGTTTTAACTTGTCTTTAAGAAAGTCTTCACCAAATGCCTAAGAAAAAAAGCATACATGGAATTTCAGCCGCAACCAATATTTCAAACATATCTAAAGATAGAAGATAACAGTCATGCACATTCCATAACATGTTAACAAAACTGGAGAGACCCCCTGACAAGTAGAGAGAAGCGTACCTTAATGTTGTCAACTGTCACCTCACCATCATATAAAAATTTTCTCCCATCATTATTTCCAGTATATGCAAGTACCTATGCAAGATAGGATGAGTTTCGTGCTCACATACTTAGGGATAAAACTAAGAAAGGGTGTGGTGGTTCCATTACTTTGGGACCTTTTCCAGTGATGCCAAAAAAGCTTGCTACAGGCTTTCCAGCATCTTCATTGTCCATGTCCACATGAACAAAGACTAGCTGCAACAGATAATTGAACATTAGAAATAAATAGGTCACAGATTCTTTTGAAGGGCATGGTAGGTGAATAAATTATAAATCTATTATTATAAGTGAGAAATTAGAATTTATCATTTCTTCAATATTATCATGAGATTAATAAGAGCAAAATGCATGGTGAAAGAAAGAAAGATTAATTTTGAGATATCAGTAGACAACAGATTAAGCTCCCAGAACTAGTAGTATCAAACATAAAAGGCCAGAACTGTGATAATTTTACAAATAAGGGCAAGGTGATTAGTGTTAGTGCCTATATACCTACAGAATATTTGTAAAATTTAAAATTAGTTCAAAATAGTGCAGATAAAAACAAATTGCTTTGTTAAATAAAAAGAACATAGAAATTTGTCTAGACTCCATATGAAGAATGGCATAACAGAGTATTAAGAAATAACCTGTGAGAAACTATACCTTCCCCTTGAAAAGTTTTGCTGCTTCGCCGAAAACTGGAATAAACTTCTCTGAATTTTTCTTAGTCACAAACAGCAACAACTACAATTTAAGTTTTTAACACACAATAGAGTCAGAACTTAGAAAATAGTCTTCAAAAGAATTTCGCTTCCTACTTTGACAAATATAAAAAGATGCAGACACAAATAATTACCTGGTTCTTGATTTTACTTTCAAAGATCAATGGGGCAGTTTCTTTTGAGAAAGTTGTAACCAAGGGAAGCTTGTTGATGGATACAAAGTCTGCTATTGCTGCTTTTACAAATTTCCCATCTGAGAGGCAAGGTGAAAGAACTCTTGAATGACTCTGGTTTTCGTCAAGGGACAGTTAAAAAGAGAAGGACAAGAAAGAAAGCGCACCAAAATAGCTGAGCTTCTCATCCTCCCTCTTAACTAAGACCAAAGCAGGGCGTTTAGCTTCTGGGTCAATATGGAAAAGCTTTGCAACATCGGGAACCACAGTTTGATAAAAGTTGACATTATCCTCAAGTTTGGATGCAGCAGCTAGCTCCTTACTCTCGGCACCCTGCATGCATATAATAACATAATAAACATGGCTACATGCACATCAACCGATAGTTTTGCAGATGCAGCGGAGTATTTTCATTTAACTATGATGGAACCACCTTAATCCGAGGAACATGACTACAAATTGATCAAGTTATCTTGAATGAGACTGCAAATCGCACAAATCAAACAAATTCTACTTCCATCTCCAGGCCCCTACTTCTAAACATGGATTAAAAAGGAAACCAAATTGCTATATATGGAAATCAGATGTAAGACCAAACACAAGAAATCAAAACACTTACAACTAGAGAGTTGAGGAAGGCCAAAACAACTTTACTCTCAGATGTCAATACTCGTTCGGCATCATCCGCCGTGCTAATGTTGTACACACCAGGCCCTACCTTCTTCTTAACCCAAGTCACAATACCATACCTGCATACAAACAAAGAAAACCAGCTCTAACTTAAGAATCACAGAGTAGCATTAACATACAAATTAATCCCAAACTATCATATACAAACATAAACCTCAAAGTAAAAACCTGTAAAACTGTGACTTCATTAGTTCATTATTCTGCCTAAACTACTTAATCTAAATAATTGAAAATCCAAATACAGTAAAATCAATTTCAATGCAAATAATCGAAAATCGAAGGAAATTTGAGAGACAGAAGGTTAGGAAAGTAAATTCACTTTGTTCTGTGGCCAGTGTAAGGCTTGTGCTCTCCATCGACGAAGAAGAAGATGGAAGGGAAGCCCTGAACGTCGTACTCGTGCGCCAACTCTTGCTCCGCCGTCGCGTCAATCTTTGCGAGGACAACGCCGTAGTTTTTGAGCTCCGTGGCGGCGGCGGCGTACTCTGGCGCCAATTCTCGGCAATGCGCGCACCATGGCGCGTAGAATTCCACCATCACGTATTGGTTGTCCTCAATTACGGTCGTGAAGTTCCGTTCCTTCAAAACGACGACGTCTTTGTCGTTCACATCCCACGGCGGTTGTTCTGCGTCCAAGTGCGAGGAGGAGTAGGGGGAGAAGTCGCCGTAATCGTTGTCGTCGTCTTCATCGAGTTCGAGGTCCTCGTCGTCGCCGTCGGGATCTGGCAAGTTTAAGTCGGGGCGGTGGTGTGCGGTGGTGGCAGCTTCGTCGGGTTCCTCGAGGAAGCTGAGATCCTCGTCGTCGTTTTCGTCGTCGGTATTGTCGTTTTGAGCGGATTTCTTGGATA
>JASCZI010271891.1:115859-162285 GCA_036250425.1 Stylosanthes scabra
GGTGAAGGAGGAGAAGAGAAGGAGAGTAGTGAGGAAGAGCAAAACGACGAGACGTTTATTGTTCGGCATTGTCGTTTGGGGAGTGTGCGACACCGGACGGAGTTATTTTCGGCTTTCGCCGGGGGAAGTGAGTGAAGTGAAGTTTGAGAGTGGAGACACAGATCCAAGCTGTCAGCTCAGTGAAGTTGGGCTTTGACCAAAATATGGGATTAGAAGCCCTTTGACTTTAGGCTTCAGTTAATACTAATTATTTTTGGCGCCCTAATGCTGATTTTTGGTTGAAGCTAAAAATAAAAAATAGTATTTGATTACAAAAATTTCTATCAGCACGACAAAGTCAAAAAATTCAATTTTATCACTTATTTTTATGTGTATTTTATATTTTAATGTATATTATATTTAGGGACATATTTTGATATATATTTAGCATAATTATTTGATTAATATTGAAGTTTTATAATCAATTATCTTTTTCATGAAATTATAGTTAAAATTTTTAAAGTTTATATAAAGACAATTATATAGAGTTATAATCTAAAGGATATCAATGATTGGTCATGATACTCTCTTAAAATTCAATTGCATTAATTATGTGTATTTTAGTTTTTTTAATTAAGGTATCTGTTCAGTCAGCGTTCTGAACTGGTTACCAAGAGAATTTGGATTGACAATGGATAACTATGAGTAAATTAAGAAGGAGAGAAACAAGATTAAAAAATGGAGGAATTTGGTTTGCCCAGAAGCCCATTTTTCTCTTCTGTGTACATATAGTATTTATAGAAATAATAAATTACAGCAAGTTACAAATACACAACATATTCTTGAGAACTGTCATGCAGTTCTCTGTATATATAGGCAATCATCACATAAGTAACTATCCAAGTGTTAATTATGTGTATCTAATATATAAAAACTCCTTTTTGTGTTGGGCTTTGTTTTCATTTAATCCAACATTGGGCCAGATTTATTTCTTATACGAATAGTATCCCTTAGCCCGATCGACCAATAATTAATCGGCTGCATATCAAAACTCTATTTAAGAGTTTATGATTGGGAGTGAGTTACTAGTTTGTGTTTTTAATGTTTGCTTAGATTTTTTTGACATATTTTGTTTAGATTTTTTTGAGTTGGGTTTGTTTAGAATTTAGATGTTAAGTTGTTATATTACTTGTACAAAAAACAAAAAAAATATAGGTATATTAAAATCACAGAGGAGATAATAATTTTGATGGGCTGAAAGGATTCTTTGAGAAAAGCCCAATAGTGAGGCCCAATAGTATTCTTGAGAAGTATCAGCTAATACGACGTCGTTGGATAGCAGTGATGTGAAGCAAAAAGGAGAGAAATTCAGAAATTGCGTGGTGATTGTTCTTGTTGGGGAAAGACCGCGATTGGGAACAAACATTGCTCCGAGAAATCTGTTGCAGAGAAAAACCAATCAGCGAAAACGATGATTAGCATACTCACTCAGGTACCCTCTTCCAACATCAAATTCAATTCTTTTACAATTCCATGATCCTATTTTTCTATCTTCATCCTTTATCTTTTGGGGGTGTGTGTGAACGAATGAATAGGAACGGCTACTTGGAGCTACACTCGGAGTTGTATTGACCGGTGCGGTGGTTCTGGAGCAGCGGAGACACATCTACTCCTCCATTTCCAACGCCCAATCTCAATCTCAGGTGACAAATGCAACTTTATCTGTGTTTAATTTGAGAAATTATTATGTGATTGTATGTGTTGTGCACCTACTGTTTGTTGAAATGCCTGAGAGAGAATACTAGGTTAGTTCTCAATTATGAGATTTTATTTTTTCCTCTTATATCTGTTGCTTAATTTAGGGTCCTTCTTGGAAGCTTTCCCCTTTTTTTAGTCTCAGATGTTTATGTAAATTCATGTCGAAATGGTTGGTAGAATCTCAGATTTGGACTTAAGAGACAAAATTGGTGTGTAGATGGTGCAATCTTTTGATAAGTGGCTTGATCATGTGCATATAAGGTAGCACAGTAGCATATCATAATTCGTTAGCCTGGTGGGAAGCTATATGTTTATAGTAAGTTAATGACTTAGTTCCTTAAACCACCCTGCCGCTAATGTTTCGGAAGTTGGATATGCAGCAAAGTTTCACCGAACACTTGTTGACTTGTCCACAGTGATTGGAAAAAAAAATCAGAGATCGAAATTTGAAATTCTTGTTTGTCCTTGTGCATGATATCAAGTTTTTATTAAACATGATTAGCTGTTGCATTAATCCTGCATTTTAAGGTACCATAATGTGTCTTTCTTGCTGACCATTCTTAGAATTGGATTTCAACTATCTTTTTCTTTTGCACTCCCCTCTTAAACAATCTTGAACTTCCGTATGTTGGGCTAATGAGCTATTCATCTGATACATAGAATGTGTGCCATGTGGGTTTAAGTCCACAGGCTTGAGCTATTCTGTTATTTCTTGAAAGTAATGGGCATGCTATCTATATACCATGCTCTCCTACCCTTATCTTGTAAATTTCAATTTGGATTTACTACATGTAAATGCTAACCATTTGGTTTTAATGCTCTCCCAGGTCAGAGAACCCTCGTTTGCAAAGAAATCTCGTTCTGAATTTGCACATATATGGAACAAAGCTGTAGATCAAACATTTGGACCTTTGATAAAGTCTCTCAGTTCACGTGGATGGTAGAAATGTTGAGTAATTTTCATTCTTAATGTTTCAACTTTTGTAATTGTGAAACCAAAACATACTATATTTTCCTTCCTTTTTACCTTCACATTCTGAATTATTTGTTAGACTGTTGTGTACAAGAGCTGTTCTTTGCAGACCGATGTACTGCAATACTCAAATGCTGCTTCAATATATACATCAAGATTCCTGATTTTGTTCCCTGTACTGTCACTAATTTATGAATTATAATTTACATACTGTTTTACAATCTCTTTTCTGGCAATCTCATAGCATGTTGGAGGTGCCTGTTGCTGCTGTCTATAAAATGCACTTAATGGTTAACACACTAATCAGCATTGTCTTGATTTGAGCCTTTTCTTTTGGTAGTTCTTAATTCTTTCTGAGAGAATAAATCTAAGTTATGATTAAGGCATTAGTTCATAGACTAGTGCGGAAGACGGGAGATGATTACATCTTTGGGGGTGGGTACTATTAGACTAGAGTAGACCTTGGGGAATAAGTCACTTCACTATTGCTCTAGATTTGGTTCAGGAACTTACAAATAGAAATGCTTTCCTTTTTGGAAGTCAAACATAAAACTCCACAAAATATTGGTTGTTTGTAATGGTGAGAAGTTGGAACATGCCAATTAGAAGAAGCTGAAAACACTTGATGATGACATCCAAATTTGAAATTGATCACTATCATAACCTTAGATACATTAGCTAACCATAAACAAAGAAGATTAAGGTTACTATAATAGTAAGAAACAAGAAAATTAAGATACATTACATACACACACAGGTATGGTTAGGTAAGGTTTTTCAACCTTGCTATAAACCAGTGTTTTCTTTATATAATCTAACATAGGACTATAGAAGGCACATTATGCATGACATTGAACATTGTTATTGGTTCTACTCATGTTTGCTTGGCGAGTGACCTTCACATAGTATATTCCCATGGTCAGAAGCACAGCACAAGCAACAGCAAATATAATGCCAGCCACAGCACCAGCTCCAATTTGCTTCTTACCTTTCTGTGTTGCCAATGCTTTGTTTTCATATACTTGAGTTGCTTCCACTTGTGCTGCCATAGGCAAAGGTGAGCATTTTGATGCAGAACAAGGGTCTTTGGTCTCATTTTTCTTTTGTGCATTGGGGTGAAAGAAATCATATGCTGATGGTGAAAAAGCTATAGGACTCTCATATTCAAGGCCATGAGGAGCTCTTTCTTGGCCACTAACAATAGACACAAGTATTGTAGAAAGGAGGAAGAAGAAGAAGAAGAATAAACCAATGTGACTCATTTTTGTTGTGTAAACCACTTAGAAGAAGAAGAAGAGAAAATAGGTAGCAGCTTTTGGATGAAAACTTGTTGGAGAGCTTCCAATGGCTTTTATAATGTCTTGAGGAAGTGGTTGTTCCTTGTGCTTGAATTTATGTGTTGGGAAAAGGAGGCCAATGAAGGGGGAACAGAATCATGGGTTTTGATTACTGTGTAATTCCCAAAAGCCCATGATTGAACCAGGTTAGGAATTGTATTGACCAGTGGCATTTTTGTCATAAACAATTTTTTTTTTCCTCACTAGCTTATTGCTTATTTTTCTACTTGATAGGGGTGGCTTTGAGTGAGAATGATGCTTATAATTTGCTCATGGCTTTGAACTACTTGAGTGCCCATACTCATATGCATACATTACAAGCAAATTAATAATAGGGAATAAAATCATTTGATCATTAATTAGCAATTCTTGTTCCACCGCTAAATAGTTTATCACATCATTCATCCACTTGTGGGAAATAATTTTATTTATTATTATTTTTTTTTGAAAGAATGTGTATCTTTGTGCTTATAGTATAGTATATACGTTTATGCAAGGTAGTAATGAAATACATAAAATTTTTCCCTTGTTTATAATCCACACGTGTTACTTACTGTATTAGTAATCAAATGGTAGTTTATTTATCTTAAACTCTTTCTTTTTTTCCCCTTTAATTGCTTATGAGAAGGGGAGTATAGTAATGAAATGCTTTGCTTGATCGCTACGTGGAAGAGAAGAAGTAATTAAAACTTAAAAGGCATGGGGTTGGCTTAGCTTAGAGGGGCAGCAAAGGCCTTTTCATGCTTGCCCTGCCCCCCATCACATTATTGCTAACCCACAAAACGCATGCAAGATTCAAGAACCCTAATATATATATATGGAAACGTTTCTAGTATACCCGAAACATTAATATTTATGTGTTTTTAACCGTTGATATAAATTATATATATATTTTATAACTAATTAAAATTAATTAAGATCAACGGCTAAAAACACAGGACATCAACGTTTTCTATATATTGAAAACTCTTCCTATATATATAACAAATCCTTAGTACTTGTGTACTAGTGTTCTACACTTCTACTAACCTCACTAACCCACTCCATGTATCTACATGCAACATTAGTAGCCATAATTAGCTGCTAAAATCTCGATTAAATCCTTAAAAATTTTAAGTAGCTGTAAATACTAAGTCGAACGATTTTATCATTTCGTATTTTATGTATTTATTTTAAGGTTTTCATTTTGCGTAAAATCTCAATTTTATGTGAGTATTATGAATGAAGGAAATTCACTTCCTCTAAATATATGATACAAGTAGACATACAAGTTAATAGGATGAATAGAACTTGTGATATTAATTAAAGAAGATGTAAGCACTTCATGCTTGTCTCATGCCTTTGTGCAGAGAAGTGGATTTTAATTGTGATTCTCTTTACGTCTCCCATTGCACCGCATATATTTACTCCCTTTGCATTCAGATTCTCATACATTATTTATTCGTTTATTTATTTATTTATTTGGACTTGATTTATTTATTTATTTATTTTGAGGGTCTGCCATGCAATTTGCATATTTATTTCAGCAGTTGGGTTAATGCTATAACAAACTAATTAAAAATCAATCGAGTTTTACTTACCCCCAAAAAAAAGGGAACTTAATTAGGGCGGGGCATATAATTGGGCCAATGTGAAAATAGAAAACCCAACTAAAATATGGATAAAGAGTATGATTTTTAATAAAATGAAGAGTCCTTTCCATGTCAAAATTCAAAAAGTAAAGAGCCCTTTAAGCCATAAAAAAAAAAAGGAAGCGCCCTAAAATAAAAAGAAATTTCCTGAATCCAGCTATTTTATCCCAAAAAAAAAAAAAATAGTTAAAAAATTAATATTTTTGTTAGCTGATTACAAGTGAAAAAAAAACTATTTAGATCCTATTTTGGCTAAATAAATACTTAAAAATTAGCTAAATCTTATTTATTTATGCATATTATTAATTTATATATTTTTAATTAAATAATTAACTATTATAATAATAATTAGATTTGTTTATATATAGTAATATAATTTTTTTTAATAAAATATTAAGCATGTAGTAACTGATTAATAATTAAACTCAAGATAATATATGATTATGATTGATGTTATATTTAAAATAATATATAACTTTTCATACTTATTTTACTAAGCCCAAAGAAGGGATCCACACTCGGCCCAATAACGAAGGGTCCAACACTCCAGTGAATACAAGGACATGGGCCAGACCCATATTCTCCACACAAGTCACCAAAATGTCCGACTTGTACGGATAAGTCGGACGCCTCCGACTTGTATCATGGACAGGCCTTTACTGACAGCCAACAACGTTGGGCCGATTCCTTCAACAGGCCCAAGAGACGTCCAGGTCCGCCTGCCAAAAGAGGAGCCTGACTCGACCCGGCCTGCAAGTCACGACTCGATCTGGCGTGCATGGCAAGTATAAGAGGAAGCATGATCTCTCCTCTGCGACAGAATAGAGACGTGCTCCCATGCACGACTCCGAAACCTTAGGCCACGTACTCCCCACCTTCACCACCACAGGTATACTTGTGCCTATAAATACCCCCTATTCACACAGGTTTGAAGAGACTAAACATGTTACTTCTACTATACTTGAACTCTGCCTATACCCTGTCTGAATTGAGCGTCGGAGTGTTTTGCAGGTTCTCCTCCCCGCCTGTTTGTTTGGAGATTCATCGATTGGACTCATTGCAACAGCCCAAGCTTGGAGCGGACTGGGCTCATCCGGTTCTGTATTCACCCCAGAACATTGGCACCGTTGCCGGGGACGATCTTACGAGTCTTGACAAATAGCGGATCACCAAGAAGATGAACATATAGCTTCAGATTCAGAATCCCAAAACAACTCCAGAAGTAGGGGCCATGGGGCCTCAGGAAAGCAGCCTTCCCCAAGGAAGTCACTTCCGCCCCCACGACGTTCGGTGGAACCCCACTCCAAGCCAACTCACTATGAGTTTATGGGCTTGGTTAATGGACACAACGGACGACTTGACCGAAACAAGAACTGGCGCAACAAAACAAGAACTGGCGCAACAACGTGAGGTAGAAAGGAAGCTATGGGACGAGTTGCGTTGGAGGAGAGAAGCTGAAGAAAAGATCAAGAAGTTGGAAGAATGATTGAAGCAGAAGTGGGTGCGACAGGAGTATTAATATTTCGACCTGCACCCTGGAGACCCATTTTCCGAAGAGATCATGAAGGCTGAGGTTCCCAAGAATTTCAAAAACCCAAATATGATTTTATATGATGGCACGTCCGACCCTTGCTACCACCTCAGCAACTTTAGAAGTCGGATGTACCTAGCAGGCGCCTCAGATGCAACTAGGTGCAAAGCTTTCCCAACGACGTTAACCAAAGCGGCGCAAATCTGGTTTGATTCCCTGCCGCCGAGTTCCATCATGAGCTTTGAAGAATTAGCCAAGAAGTTCCTTACCCAGTTCTCAATTCAGAAGGAGAAGGTCAAACACGCTCCGAGCCTACTCGAAGTCAAGCAGAAGAAAGGCGAATCGTTGAGAACATCCATAGAAAGGTTCAACAAAGTTTGTTTAGAGATCCAACAGCTCCCAACCGAAGCAGCCATCATGGGATTGATCAACGGCTTGTGTGAGGGACCCTTCTCACAGTCAATCTCAAAGAGGCACCCGACCTCCTTACCAGAGGTCCAGGAAAGAGCTGAGAAATACATCAACTTGGAGGAAGCATTGCAGCTCAGGAAGCCAGCCAGCAGAGAACGAGAAAGGAACAACAAAAGGGGTGGAGAAGAGCTCGGAAAGGAAAAATACAAGAAGAGAGGGGAGGAGGAATACTCGAGTCAAGCTCGAAAATACCACTCGTACACACCACTCAAAGTTTCTTTAGTGGAGGTGTATCGTGAGATATGCAATGTGGAGAAACTACCAACCCCTAGATAGATCAGAAGTCGGAAGGCAGGTAACAAAGATGAGTACTGCGAGTACCATAGAGTCTACGGCCACCACACAAATGACTGCTACGACCTGAAGAATGTGGTGGAAAAGTTGGCAAGAGAAGACAAACTTGACAGGTTCATCAAGTCGGAAGGACCTTCAAGGCGTGATAATCGCCGAGGAGACAGGTCTAATGACAAGAGGTCGGACGACAGACCTCAAGACAACAACGCAAGCCGGAGCGAGGCATTTGCTTCCGAAGGATCGTCTAAAAGCTCCCGAAAAAGGCATCTAAAGCGATTCTACAGTGTGCAGAAGAACCCAACCACCCAAGAACGAACAACACCCCCTCAACCACCTTGAAGATCGGCTACATTGTAGTTGACGTCTCCTCAGCTTACAAGGCACTGATCGGAAGGTGAACCCTCAACCGGCTATGGGTCGTGGTCTCCACTCCTCATTTATGCCTCAAGTTCCCCACCGACGGAGGAATAGCCACTCTGAAAGGAGACCAATTAGCAGGAAGAAAGTGCTATAACACACAAGTTGACAGGAAAGTCAAGAACCTCTCGGACAAGAGCTATGTGATACAACTCGAGATGCCACAGTCTAAAGAAAATCACCGACCAGAGCCGCAAGGAGAATTGGAACAGGTACGGATCGGGAAGGAGGAAGATAAGGTCACCAACATAGGCGGCCATATCCCCGAAGAACTAAAACATGATCTCACCGAGCTGCTAAGAAAGAACTCCGACCTGTTCGCTTGGAAAGTGTCCAACATGCCGGGAATCTCCCCAGAACTCATGTCCCACCGGCTATCCATCCGCACAAGCTCCCGACCTTTACAACAGAGAAGAAGGAAACAAGGAGAAGAAAGGACACAAGCCATAGAAGAACAAGTAAATGCCCTGTTAGAAGCCGGATTTATCTGAGAGGTCACCTATCCGACCTGGCTAGCGAATGTAGTCCTTGTAAAGAAGCAAAATGGCAAATGGAGGATGTGCGTGGACTACACGGACCTAAACAAAGCATGCCCAAAGGATCCTTACCCACTCCCCAACATTGATGCTCTGGTGGATTCAGCGTCCGGCTTCTAGTACTTATCCTTTATGGACGCATACTCGGGATACAATCAAATCCCTATGTACGCCCCAGATGCAGAGAAAACCGCCTTCATAATCCCTAGAGCGAACTACTGCTATGTGGTCATGCCCTTCGGGCTAAAGAATGCTGGGGCTACCTACCAAAGACTTATGAACAAGGTCTTCAAGCCACATATCGGAGACTTGATGGAAGTCTATGTGGACGACATACTTGTGAAAGCCAAGGCAGAGGAAGATTTGATAGGAGGATTAACCAAGGTATTCTCCACAATCCGGGAACACGGCATGCGTCTCAACCCAACAAAATGTGCATTCGCAGTGGAAGCCGGCAAGTTCCTCGGCTTCATGCTCACACAGAGGGGAATAGAAGCGAACCCTGAGAAATGCGCAGCCATACAAGCAATGAAGAGTCTGACCTCTCTGAAAGAGGTCCAACAATTAAATGGCCGCTTAGCCGCTTTGTCTCGTTTCCTCTCAGGTAGTGCTCTGAAAGCTCTCCCCCTTTTTCTCAGTGCTAAGAAAGGGTGCAAACTTCGCCTGGAATGAAGAGTGCGAGAAGGCCTTCTAAGAGTTCAAGAGCTACCTAGCGAGTCCCCCGATACTGTCCAGACCTAGGAACGGGGAGTGTTTGATCTTGTATTTGTCAGTAGCTGAAAGAGCGGTCGCCTCGACACTCATCCGAGAAGATGAACTCGGACATCATCCCGTCTACTTTACCAGCAAGGTACTACAGGGACCCGAGCTCAACTACCAGAGGATAGAGAAGTTGGCTTATGCCCTAATAATCTCGGCTAGAAGACTCCGACCCTACTTCCAGAGTCACACCATTAAGGTACGGACGAATCAACCAATCAAAAACATTTTGATCAAGTCGGACTTAGCTAGGAGGATGTTGAAGTGGGCGGTGGAGCTTTCCGAGTACGACATCGTGTATGAACCCCGGACAGCAATAAAGGCCCAGCGTCTCGTCGACTTCATCGCCGAGCTCGCTGATGACTGCGCAGCAAAAGACACCGATGCATGGAGTCTGTATGTCGACGGCTCCTCAAATCAAAATGGTAGCAGAGCCGGGGTTATACTGGTCGGACCAGACGACGTCAGCCTAGAACTCTCCCTACAATTCGACTTCAAAGCCTCAAATAACCAAGCAGAATATGAAGCCTTGATAGCAGGTTTAAGGCTAGCGAAGGAAGTAGGAGCAAGGAGAGTCACGATCCATAGTGACTCACAGGTCGTCACCTCCCAAATAGCGGGGGAATATCAGGCCAAAGACCTAATCATGGAGTGCTATTTGGAGGAGACCAAAAGACTGTTGTCCGACTTCCCACAGGCGGAGATCCGACACATAAAAAGAGAAGACAACAGTAGAGCTGACGCATTATCCAAGCTGGCCAGTACCAAACCTGGCGGGAACAATAGGAGCTTAATCCAAGAAGTATTGTATGAGCCTTCCTTTAGGTGGTCGGAGAAGGAGGTTTTGGATATCACAGGTCGTAACCTCGGATGGATTGATCCCATCCTCAACTACCTCCGATTTGACGAGCTGCCAGAGGATAGGAAGAAAGCCAGGAGACTTGTCTGAGAAGCACAACACTATCACTAGTTCATGATAAGCTATACAAGAGAGGGATCTCCACCCCCTTGTTGAAGTGCGTCCCGACAGATAAGTGCCAGGAAGTTCTTGATGAAGTCCACGGGGGAATATGTGGCAATCACCTCGGGGGAAAATTTTTGGCAAAGAAAGTTTTAAGAGCTGGTTTCTACTGGCCAACGATGGAGGCGGACGCAATAGAGTTCGTCAAGAAGTGCCCTCCCTGTCAAATGCATGCCAATTTCCATGTAGCACCGCCCGAGGAGCTAATCAGTGTGACCTCCCCTTGGCCGTTCTCCAAATGGGGAATGGATCTACTCGGGCCATTCCCCCAGGCTTCAGGCCAAGTCAAATACCTCATAGTCGGAATAGACTACTTCACCAAGTGGATCGAGGCCGAGCCTCTGGCCTCGATCTGAGCAAGACAGAGCTAGAAGTTTTTATGGAAGAATATAATATCAAGGTTTGGAATTCCACATTCCATAACCACTGATAATGGTACACAGTTCACAGACTCTAGCTTCAGAAAGCTAGTTTCCGAGATGAGGATTCATCACAAATTTACCTCGGTGGAACACCCTGAGGCCAACGGCCAGGCAGAGGCGGCCAATAAAGTAATCCTCCGAGCTCTCAAAAGGAGATTGGACTCCGCTAAGGGAAGATGGGTAGAAGAACTTCCTCATGTGCTATGGGCATACAGAACCACCCCCCAATCCACCACAGGAGAATCCCCATACAAGCTGACCTATGGGCTGGAAGCAATGATCCCAATAGAGATAAGTGAAGAAAGCCCAACAGTCACCTTCTTCAGTGAGGTAGTCAACAACAAAGCCCAGAGAGAAGAGCTCGACCTCTCAGCAGAAGTCCGAGAGAGAGCTCGGATAAAAGAAGAAGCCTTAAAGGAGCGAATGACAATCCGTTACAACAAGAAAGTGGTTCCGAGATTTTTTCAAGACGGAGAACTCGTCCTCATCAGGAACAATATCAGATTCTCGAGTCCCGGAGAGGGCAAGCTGACCGCCAATTGGAAAGGGCCTTACAAAGTCAAGCACAAGCTCGGAAAAGGCTATCACAAAATAGCCACGATGGATGGTGACGAGCTCCCAAGAACTTGGCATAGACATAACCTTTGTGCCTTTTACTATTAACCCACTCCCTGATGTAATCTTTTTTCCGATCTCGTGGTTTTTTTCCATTGGGTTTTCCTGAGGGGGTTTTAACGAGGCATCATAGTGGGGCTACGTTACCACGTAGTTCTATCCTTTCTTTGCTGTTCTTTACATTTTCAACTGATGTAATAATTCAACTTCATGAATAAAAAGTATCATTCGTCAATACATTTAAAGTCGTCTACGACCTACCATTCGACCTCTATAAAACTATTCAAGCTCGATAAAACGCGTAAGCAATATGAGGATTAAGTTCTTCGAAAATGCAAAGCGACGAGGTCCGAATAGTATCATTCGAAACGATGAACGAACGAAAATTAAATAAGTTCGAAGTCGTACAAAGGAGTAAAATCACACACTTCTACGTTCGAAAGTCAATCGAATTAGACAACGAGAAACAAATATAACTCGGAATAATTAATCACGAGAATCCGACCTGTGTGATTGCAAAGTCAAAAAACAGATAAAAGCAAGCACGACGGTGTATAAGCTAAAAAAAATCTGATTAATGACTAAAAGCATAAGATAAATGCAAAGGTGCACCAAGAGGCAAAATAACTTAAGCCCACAGAAGGGGAAAAATATCCAAAAATTACAAAAAAGCCCATAAAAGGGCGAATATCCGACCATTACAAAAGGCTCAAAGGCCTCCAAAACAACTTAATTAAAAATAAGAGATCAGAGAAGAAAGGAAAGCTAAATAGGGGGAGTCTTCTCAGCATCATCGACTCCGGTCTGAGGCTCCGACTTCTCGGCATCACCAACCTTGGCCGCTTCCTCTTCAAAGAAATGACCCCCGATTCAGGGAGGAGATCGATACACCACACAATCTGATTTCCAGCCACGTAATTGTCCGGATGAAGGAGATGCACTTTCAAGGTCGGAACGAGGATCTTGGCCTGAAGACGGAGATTCTCAACAATGTTATCATTACTCTTGATAGAGTCATCCTCCAATTCCTCATACTCCTCCTTCTGTTTGGCCAAGTCTACCTCCAGGTTCTCGACCTTCTTCCTCAGCTCGGTGGCCTCCGCCTCTGCTTTCTTCTTCAAACGGTCGGCCTCTTTGGCCGACTTCTTCTTCTTAGCCAGTTCAGCCTAAACCAAAGACAACTCACCCTCAGCCTTTTCCTTTCCCTTCTCAAGGGCGGCAACCTTCTCTCTTAGCTGCTCCAGCTCAGCGCGAGAGGTCGGAGGGCACTCTGTTAGTTTCTTTTGAAGGGCCCGAGATATGCCGGCAGCCTTGATACCAGCCTTCATGATAAATTCCAAGTTGCTCTTCAACCCGGCCTCGTCCATGGCAATCCGAGAGTTCTCCATAATGAACTCGTCGGTAAAACCCACAGCGTCAAAATCAGAAGAGAAAACCGATCCGTAGGAATGTCCGAAGGCTTTCCTTTTCTTTAACTTTGATTTTTCAGCCGTGGAGTCACTCGGGTTTGCCTGAGATGTAGGAACCTTGGACTCGGCTTGGTTATCCACGGGCTGGTTCTCGGATCCCGGAGGAGAAACCTTGTTGATGGGGTCAGCGGTATTCTTTGGAGGCTCCTTTGAACCTGAAGCTGCAGCAACAAGCCGGTTAGCCTGGTTTTTCTTCCTGGCCCTCATACGCTTATAAGCGTCTGAGTTGTTCGTCATTTTCTCTACAAAAGCAAACGGAAGCATGAGTCATCAATAAAATACACATGAAATGAGCAATTGAAAAACAACGACTACCTAGTTCAGTTCGTATGTAACTTGGAGATCGGGTCAGAAGAGTCTTTGTGTTGAAGGGAGCCCTGGCGCAACACTGACTCAGCACAGTAACTATCTCCTGATCCGTTTCATCTAGGTCCTCAAAATCATATTTGGGACACTCTGGTCCCGAGTACCAATACAACCGAAATTGGTACTCCCCCCTCTCATTTTCATAAAACGGACGGACACCTTCGACAGCCCTAAGATTAAAATAGTAGTTCTTGAAATTGTGGAACGACTCTTCGTAAAGGGTAAAGATCCGACGACCCTCACGAGCTCGGAGAGAAGACCATTGAGATTTCTTTTTGGAGGAAAAAGGTTGGGTAAGGTGAAAGAAATAAAAGAATGCCCTAAGGGAGAGGCCAAGGTGCAGGTACCAGCATGCAGTTTGGAAGGCTTTCATAAACCCCCATGAGTTCGAATGGAGCTGGGAAGGGGCAACTCGGCACTCGCAGAGGACGTCTTGCTCAAATTGAGTAAAAGGAACTCGGACGCCCAACTTAGAAAAGAGACATTCATACATATAAATGAAATGTCTCTCTTCAGGGTAGAGGAGGTTGTAGTAACAAACCCTCTCTTCCGAGTTGGGGGGAACTAACTCATACTGGCTCTCCTCAGAAACCGTCCCACATACAGCATGGGATTCCCTAAATTTTGCTATCAACTCCTCATCCATTACGGACTGTAGGAGCAACACCAAGTCGTCTACCCAATCCATGTCTTCCGGAACAGTGGAGGGCCTAACGTTAACATCGCCACGAGCCATAGCTATAAAACCTACAAAAATAAAAAGAAAGAGGCTACTCGTAAAGACGCAAGGAGACAAGACCTCGGAAATAACACGATCTGTGCAAATCCGAGATCTCGACACACAGTTCAAAAAGTAAAATGACGCGACAAGTCATGTAACGAAGGACGAAGACCCTACTGAACTTGGGAAGGTACGACCAGTAACAACCTGGAGCCAGGACCTCTACCCGAGACAAAGGCATACGACCCATGATAAGAAGAAAATGGCAATGACAACAGTTATATATACATGTATAAATAATAGCATAATATTGCTGCACAGAAATCGAAGCGACGGATCGTTTCATCTCCCTCCTTCCACTCCTTCGCTTCAAAGAAGAAGATGAAACAATCCACCTTCCACAATCCACCATCAACAGATGCATCTACAACAATCTACTCACTACTTGGGACTAGAACAACCATCAAATAACGAAGGAATCTAAAAACTAACAAAGCGAGAAAAAGGAAGCAATGGGCAGTACCTGAAACTGAACACGTGGCTGACGGTGAAGAGGAAGAATGAACTATAGCTCTCGTCGACAATGGAGGAGAAGAGGTACTCCCCACAAGGACCTTGATACGGCTACTTCACGGAAAGAACGACGGCGGTGATAATGGAAGGGGTGTATGGCTTTGGAAGAAACAGTGATGGTGAGAAAGAGTGGTGTCAGAGGAGAAGATGAGAGGAAAGCACTAGAAGCAAGAGAAGTGGAGTTCCCCAACTATTTATACATGATGTGACGTAGGGGCATAACCGTAAATGCCCCAAAGAAAACGAAAAGGCCCAATAAATGCTTCACCTCCCTCTCTCCCCTCAATTCGAAATTTGAAATTCAAAATCTAATTCAAATTGAAAAAGCCAAACAAATCGTTGCTACGAACTCGGAGGGGCGTTTCAAGGCAACACGGATTACACTCGGTAGTCGATTACGCGCAGTGTGGTGATTAACCGACCACAACCCCGCGTAGGGGCAATGTTCATACCCGTTTTACTAAGCCCAAAGAAAGGATCTACACTTGGCCCAATAACGAAGGGTCCAACACTCCAGTGAATGCAATGACATGGGCCAGACCCATATTCTCCACACAGGTTACCAAAATGTCCGACTTGTACGGATAAGTCGGACGCCTCCGACTTGTATCATGGACAGGCCTTTACTGACAGCCAACGACGTTGGGCCGATTCCTTCAACAGGCCCAAGAGACGTCCAGGTCCGCCTGCCAAAAGAGGAGCCTGACCCGACCCGGCCTGCGAGTCACGACCGGGTCTGGCGTGCATGGCAAGTATAAGAGGAGGCACGATCTCTCCTCTGCGACAGAATAGAGACGTCCTCCCATGCACGACTCCGAAACCTTAGGTCACGTACTCCCCACCTTCACCACCACAGATATACTTGTGCCTATAAATACCTCCTATTCACACAGGTTTGAAGAGACTAAACACGTTACTTCTACTATACTTGAACTCTGCTTATACCCTGTCTGACTTGAGCGTCGGAGTGTTTTGCAGGTTCTCCTCCCCGCCTGTTTGTTTGGAGATTCATTGATTGGACTCATTCCAACAACCCAAGCTTGGAGCGGACTGGACTCATTCGGTTCTGTATTCACCCGGAACAATAATGTTCCATCATTTTCATGAATTCTTAACCAAGGATATCCCTTGAAATTAGAATATGCGGCAAATAATGCCTTCATTTCAAATTATATATTTTTCATCCTCATTTTTCTGCCTTATCTAAGAAAATAAGACTATATAAAGCCATCCGTCATTTTCTTCAATTTATCTATGGAAAGCTTTTTATTAATTATCGTTTTTAAATTTCCATTTGTATGATGATTACAAATTAATATCATACTAAATAAATTAGTACTAACTAATGAGGATTTAACTATTGGTGAGTGCCATCGTAACCAAGTTGAATTGGTCTAACCGTCAGCTCATTAGTCTACTTAAATAAGTATCGATGATTTAAATTTTTCTTTGTGCATACAACAAACCCTTTTACAACAAAGATTGTGTCCATCTAACCTAAATTATTGAACATCTAAAACATACACAAAATCTCCTACGTATAAAAATAATAAAATGAACAATTGAACATAAAATATGAAGGTAGAATTAGTTCATTAATTTAATATATATATCGTATGAAATGAGGGGCTCAAGAATAAGGAATCCGAAGCCATATCCAAGCCTATATATAGTGTCCCCAGCATCCGCAATTAACGAAAAAATAATTGAGAAAAAGGCCAAAGCTTCATGTGTCACGTCCCATAACCACCACAATATATAGATTATAAAGTGATGAGAACTTTGAATTGCAATGGTAATTAATATATGAATAAATATATGTATCATTGTACACATTTATACACACCATTTAGCAATATAGAAAAATATAAATATTAACAAAGAAATTTATATTTTCCTGTGCTAATATTTATATTTTTCCGTATTACTAAATGATGTATACAAATGTATATAATGGTACATCTAGTATTATCCTTAATATATTATATAATTACAACAATGTTATTTCAAATTAATTTGGATTAAATGTGTAGTTAATTTAACCGCTCTATCTACTTAAATAAATGTTGTAGATTCGAATTTCGATTTGTGAATACAATAGATTAATAACAAATTAATCCTTGTAGATAACACCGTGAAAAAAATAAATAAATTTGAAAACCCTGCTACTTTATGTGGTAGATATGTTCATGTTTTACTCATATTCTTCTATTATTGTTTAATAATGTTCAATAATATGCCTAAGAAACCCCTCGCACTAATTTAATATATATAAATTTAGGGTTATGCATTAACCTTTAATTTTCAATTCAACATTAATATAAAATATATGTTAAAATATTAAATATATATTAAAAATAATTTAAATAATATATGTATATATACACAAATATTTAATATTTAATTTGATACCTGAAATAAATTTTAGTGTTTAAATAATATTTTTATATATTTAATTAGGTCACACTCACTCTAGGATAAGCATCCAAAAAAGAAACCTATTAGCAATGTTAGAAGTTACATACAGCTGTCAAGATAAGATTATTATTAGACCCCATATATATATAATTAGTGGACACACTAACTAAGGTTAATAATTCATATAAAGTTAGAACTAGCTAAGCGATGTTTGATTATAATTATTCCTTTGGGAAGATGATCAACTAATTAATTCAAGTTCACGAACCTCCAAGTTACGTATGATCTTGTACCTAATTTAATCAAATGATGAGGATATATAGGAAGAGGGAAAAAAAAAAGAAAAAGAAGAAGAAGCTCAAATTGTTTTAATTTCCATTATTTCATTTTCTAAACCTTGTGATGGATGGTGACATACACCTAATAGTAAGAGATAAATCATCAAGTTAGAGTCCTTCAAGACTTATGGATAAATTAATCTTAGAAGTTAATGTCATAATAAAATTAGTGAGCCTATTTAGCTAGCTAATTTAATTATTTCAAATATCAAATATATATATATATAATAAGAATAATTTCTTTTCCATGTTGTATGTCTTATCCTTCTAAGATCTTCTTTTCAAATTGTATATGTACATCAATCACTAATATATTATTTTATTAAACGTCTTTCAATATACCATAATTTTAATTTATGATAATTTAATAATTTTAATTGTTAATTTTAATTATTTTTAATATTTATTTTTTTTGGTTAAAATTAGCGGTTAAAATCATTGAATTAGTGTAAATCATTATAGTTGAAAAGTTTCATATCTTATTAATCAACAAATCTTATGTTTGTGGAAATGGTGAAAATAATTAAACATATATAACATTGATAATGTACATAGCAAACAGCTAAGATGAAAAATGACTGAAGATATATAATGCACAATATTATGATGGAATAAAGAAAATACATACATATACATTGAAAAACCCAAAAAAAAAGGGATACAAAATAACACCCTTAGCTTAATTAATTGGACATAAAAGCATAATTTAGAAGCTAATTAATCTAAAGGAAAAGACCCTTAAACAAACTTGCATACACTCCACTCCTTCATCAATCAATTTAAATATATTATTATATTTATTTTCTTAATTAGTTGTTGCTCCTGAAGGATCCAAGGGCTTTAATGGCAGATGCTTTGATAATGTGTTCATGGTAGATTGCAGCTGCTGCAGCTCCAAGAATTGGTCCAACCCAGAATATCCACTGATCAATTCAAACAACAATTTTATTTATTTGTATATTATTAATCATATACAATAATACAAAATTATTAATTATAAATTAATAAGAATGAATATGGATAATTAAATTTAATTCTTACATGGTCATCCCAGATTTTGTCTTTGTTGTAGATGACAGCAGATCCAAAGCTTCTTGCTGGGTTGATGCCAGTGCCAGTTACTGGGATTGTGGCCAAGTGAACCATGAACACAGCAAATCCAATTGGCAATGGGGCCAACACCTTTATTTTATTTCATTTTTCATTTCAATTAGATCATCCATCATTGAAAACAATTATGCATAAATTAACCAAATATATAAACATTATAACCATCTAAATAAAAAAAAGTGGGTTATGTACAATTTCACTTCATATAATTAATATATATAGAAAATAATTCTAAAATAAAATATTAGATAGAGTATTTTTTAAATATTTATATATATTATTAGGAAAAAGTTAAAAAATAGAACCTCTACCATTATTTATAAAATATCCACAATGAAAGTCATAGAATATCTGAAAGCTAAAGAAGTCATGCATCAGCCAACTTTACATTTATTTTAAAAATGAAACATCTAATTTAAATTATTGGCTAATATTGCTGAATTTTTATTGGTTATAGGATTGTTGATATTATTATAATTTTAAAACACTTACCAAACAAAATCCAAAATTTTCCCTATTATTTTGGTGCCAAATTTTTCTTTAAAAGTAAATATTAAATATTTAAAATTATTTGTTTTTATACCTCTTAAATTAAATATTACTTTTTGTTGACAAATTACATATCATAAAAATTAAGCCCAAACAAATGGCAAGAAAAGTGGTTAAGCTTACAGGAACATGGGAGTCTCTGGCGTTTCTCTTAGGATCAGTGGCAGAGAAAACAGTGTAAACAAGAACAAAGGTACCAATAATTTCAGCACCCAAAGCAGTTCCCTTGTTGTAACCAGAATGGACAAAGTTGGCACCACCTCCATATCTATCAAAGTAAGCTTTCTGGAAGCCCTTGGCCAGTCCGGTGCCGCAAATGGCACCGGCACACTGCGCCACGATGTATAGCAGTGCCCTTACCAAGGACACCTTCCGGCCAAGGAACAACCCGAACGTCACGGCAGGGTTGATGTGTCCTCCTACAACAACATGAATATAAAAACGATTAGCATTTTATATTATCAATAAAGACTTCGCATAAAATGAAAATTCTTTAATAAAATACTAAAACTACTCTAAAAAGATTCAGACACCGAGAAAATTATCCATGAAAAAAGATGTGGTCGTTTGATAAAATTACCTAAAACTATCTAAAATTAATGTCTCGTTAATAATATTTGGATAATTTTATCATACGGAACGCATCTTTTTATGAGTAACAAACTCATTTCTTTCTTTCCTGAATAGTTTTGTAGCGTCCGAGTCAAAGCAAAAAGTAAAAATAGAGAGACTAAAAGTTTTTTTTTTCCGTCCATCTATTTTTCTTTCTGCTTTACTTTAAACAAAGAAAGACGTGGTTGTTATGGTTACCAGAAATTCCGGCGGTGCAGTAAACAAGGATGAAGATCATGCCACCAAAGGCCCAAGCAATACCCAAGATTCCAACACCATCACACTCAGTGTTACCTTTGATTGTGGTATCACTCTGATGACTATAACCAATTATGGTTAAGATAGTTATGTAAAGGAATAGAAGTGTTGCTATGAACTCAGCTATGAGTGCTCTATAGAAGGACCACTTTGTAAGCTCCTCTGCATCAAAAAATGGTGCTGGTGGTGGTTCATGGTAGTCTTTTGCTGAGTACTCTCCTCCTCCTCCTCTTTGCTCTTCAACTTCAACATCTTTAGTCATTTTTTCCCTTCTCTTAGTGAACTATATGATTCACTAGTTTTGGGTGTGTGTGGTGTTGTAAATGGTGTGTGTATTTAAGTAAGGAAAGTGAGATAGTGTGTGGAATATTTAAAATTAAAATTTTTGGATTAAAATATAATGGGGTTGTTTTAATTTGTTTTGTTTTGTTTGGTTATTACTTATTAGTGTGTATATGGATATGGACAAGGATATGATTAATATAAAGTTTTCTTGCCACCCCCTTAATTAGCTTGATTTTGCTTGCATGACCCCATCTCATAACAACCATTCCAACGGCTCTTCTTTGATGTTAATTAGTATTAGTATTTTATTTATTTATTGGGTAAATTATTTTTTTTCGTTGAAGTTTCCTAAAAAAAATTTAAAATACTTTTAAGTTTTGTTTTATTTTTAATTTTGTCATAAAAGTTTTTAATTTACATCAAATATATGTCTCATAGTTAAATTTTTTAAAATTTTAGGATAAATCCAACAATAATACTGGATAATTAGGAATCAATGACAAAACTATGTGCTCGATTTGTTTGTGGTGAAGATTATTTTTGCAAATTTATTGTTGAATTGATCTTGTATTTTTTGAAAAATTAATTATTAAGAGTATATTTGATGTAAATAATTTTTTTAAAGATAAAATAAAACAAAATAAAATTTATTGATATTTTTAAAATTTTTAACAAATTTCTGAAATAAAAAATATGTTTTACTCTTTATTTATTTATTTTTAGAGAAATTGAAAAATGATGTATGTGTGTTATATATGTATATTATGAATTGTTTTGATATGCCTAAAAGGTTCTAATAAATCAACTGCTCCATTAAAGTGGTTATGGGCAAGTGTAAAATTTGCATAGGGCATTATTGAAAGGTAATAATTATATTGGTATGAATGACATAAGAGATAGGAGTATAGGACATTAGAGTGTGAAACTATTTAGTTACACAATGTTCTACTTTTCCCTGTTCTGCTTCTCTGTCTCTCACTAATTTGGCAAACCCTAATTAATGCCATGGTCCCTATGTGTTTTATCAGTGCACTATATCTCTTCTCAATTGAAGCTTCTTTTGTTTCATAGCACATAGAAAATAAAATTTTTAATAATGTTCTACACTTCTAGTTTGCTTTCCTCTTTAATATAATAATGTATTTAAAAATTTCCATTTTTGTAATGAAGTTTGATTATTATATATGTTTTATTTGTGTTGATGAATCATATATGAATTCAATATAATTTTCAAGGATAGTGTAAACAAATTTCACAGTTATTTAATTTTAATAATATATATTGTTATGTTAGTAAAAATAATTAATTTTAGTTTTACTATTTAAAACACATTAAATATGGTTGAATAATCGTATAAAATTTGTTACACTATCAAAATAAAATACTTTATATACAGAGAATTATGCTTTTAGTTAGGGTTCATATAAATTTTATGATAAGGTAATTAAGTAATAAATCTTATGATAGTTTCTCATGATGTGTTGATATAAATGTTAGTTACTCCAAATTTCTTATTATTATACTAAAAATCTATTACTACATGCATCATTAAATATAATAGGAATGTCTAGTTTAAACTTTATATTTTTATAATTTTTTTTCTAATTGAGTTAATATATGTATAATCCTCTATAACTTCAAAGGGAAAAAAGGAACTCTCTAGACTTTGAAATATTGAGGTTACATTTGCTTTCTGGAGGGTGCTAGCTGAATTAATTTCAAATTACCAGAAGTTTCTTGAATTAAAAATTTAATATTAGCATTATTAATAAAAAGTAATGATCCATATAATGGTCATTATCAATATGCTGTTAATTATTATTAAAAATTTGATTAGCATAAAAATTAAAGGAGAGGTAGTTGTCATCTATCTTTGTTGAATGATGAAAGGTGTGACAGATGAAATTATCTGGACTTTACCTAAAATCAAATGGATTCAATAATACTCACCACAAGTTTTAGGCCACTTATTCTAATTGCCAATAAATTAAAATTTTAATTAATAGATGGGTTGTTAATCAAATCATGCATCATATTAATTAACTATTTATTTAAAGTGGATTTGGAAACCCAAACCTAATATTATAGTTTTTTATTTGGATTACTTGTTCCTGCACCCACCACTAAACAAAGAGAATATTCGAATTATTGCTTGGTTTATTTGATAAGCCGCATTTTATTATTATGTGGTTTTTAAAATCATATCCTTAAAAATAAAGTCACATAAAAAAAATATCACTACTAGAAACACGCTAGTTACCGTCGGATTTTAATGCAAAATTCGACGGCTGCAACTTTATCGACGGTAACTAGGTCGATGCAAATATATTTCCGTCAGATTCTTCTTGTCCGACGCAAATTTCTGTTGGATCAATCCGACGCAAATCATGAAAAAAGTGAACGATGTTGTTTGACTTTTTCCGTCGGATTATAATCCGACGCAATATCCGACGCAAATGTTGAAGCTGGCGTAGGAATTATCCGACGGAAATGCCGACGCAAGTTACGTTAACCACATGTTTAATGTCCGACAGAAAATCCGACGGAAACAGAATCCAGCAAAAAAAAATTAAATTAGAATTCAAGGTGAAAACCGAAACCTGAAATACGATAAAATCATAATAAATCCAAATCAACCATAACAAGATCAGTATCCAAATCAACCATAACAAGAAATAAAAAAACGCAACAAATGAAGTCTGTACATGAAAAATATAAAAACGTATGAACTGTAAACATGATCAGTATCCTAACTACGCGTCCTCGTAGTCATCGTCATGATCCGGCTGCTGTGGTGGTGGTGGTGGTGGTGGACGAATATCAAATTCAGCAAAAATACCAACTCAAATCATCAAAAGAGACAACCAATGACACAAAGCATAAAGTAGGCCTTGTTTAAAGGAATTTTTTAAAAATTTTGACAAAGTTCCACTACATTTAGAGGCTTCCAACACTTAACAATCTCAAAATTCAGCAAACACGACAACTCCAATGAAATATGGCGACAACCAATCCCACAAACAATGAAGTAATCCTTTTTTAATTAATTTTTTAGAAAATTTGGCATAGTTTCCCCTAAATTTAGAGGCTTCCAACAATGAACAACATCAAAACATTAACAAGAAAAGCAATTCAAATGATCAACAAAGTCACCCTAACCATTCTAGTGCACAACCCCTTATAACTTCGCAATTTTCCAGCAAACAAGGTTTTTCGAGAAGGTGCCACTAGACCACATTCTCCCAGCTCCAATCTAAAACTCTATCCTAGGAAAATTAAGTCAACCTAACAATTCTAAAGCCTATGTGAGGTATGTTAGGGTACCAACCTTTTCTGCTTGCGGACAAACCAAGCACTCCCAATAACGCTTTGCTTCAAATTGTCCTAGAGCTCAACGGAAGAGATCCAACCTTAAAAAACACGCAAACTTAGCTTCATAGTAATATATGGTACCCAATAATCACTTTACTTCCTAATATAAATAAAAAACAAAATGAGACTAAATTGGACATTCAAAAAAATGGTTATCAATTCAGGATTTTACTCCTATCTTTTATTTGTAAATGTTGCAATGTTTCCATTATAATCTTGGTGCAACACTATAACCTATAAATAGGAGATACAGACTTTAAGATAAAAATCAAAATAAAATAAAAATGATAGAACTCTCATGACTATTTTACACACGTCTCAATACAAATTATCTGATATCATGCTCAATATTTCTTAATTTGTCATATTTACACTAATCCTTATTACTAGTGTGTTATGGAAATTATTTGCCAAATCTCGTTTCTTACACCTTGAGAATATCTTAACATAACATATCTATTTATGAATTCGACCAATCAGCCTCAAATCACATAAAAAGGAGCAAATGAAATGAAAATTAGGAATGAAATTTATTTATACTGTTAGTCTCTAATTAAACAAACTATAAAATACAGACCAACTTGAATGCTTCCAAGACCAAACTAAAGACAATATTTTGTTAATGCTGATTCAAAAATTAACAATATTGCTGGAAAATATCAAAAATTAACAACATTGCTTGAAAATAACAAAAAATAAAAATTTACACAACAACATTTAAAAAAAAATTAATGTTACCTGCTGCTGTGCCAACACCGGCGGTGAACAGCGGCGGTCTGGAGGTGCAGAGAGGGCAAGGGACGGCGGCGGTAAACGGCGGCAGGGGTGAAAGTGGTGGTGGAGCACGAAACTGAGGAGGGAGAAAATGGGGGTTAGGGTTTCGTTATTTCATGGGGGGGTTAGGCAAGGGAGACCGACGGCTTACCTACGATCCAGTGGAGGAACGGCGACGGCAAGGGGCGGCGGCGGCGAGGCAAGGAGACGGTACTCCTATTGGCTCTCTCTCGCTCTTCTTCAACCGGCAACACGTGGACGCGCCAGGCAGTTCTCCATGGACGGTGGCAGCGGCGTCAATGAACCGACAGTGGTGGGTTCCTTGATGGGGCGGCGGCAGTGGTGAGCTCTGGTAGGGTTTGGGGCGGCGGCAGTTCTCCCTTCGAACAAAATGAGGGAAGTTCGTTTCTCATTTCGAACTTAAGTGAATCTTTTCGTCAGATTTTTCGTAGGATATACCTGACGGTCAATTAGTCGTCATTAAAAGAAATGGTGCGTTTCGTGCTTCTTTCTTTCCGTCGGATTTTGCGTCGGACTATCCGACGGTAATATAGGCGCCAACTCAAAAAAGATTCCCGCCCAAAATTTGCATTGACATTTCCGTCGGATTATCTACTTCGACGAAAAAAAGCTCGTCAAATTTTCGTTTGGTACAGTCCGCCTATAAATCCGACAGTATTTACATTGGATATTATCCGACGGAAAATCCCACAATAATCTCCGTGTTTCTAGTAGTGAATTCAACTCACTATTCTCTTTCTCTCACTCTTGTTTTTGTTTTTTATTTTATCTTAAATCATTCTGTGATCTAGGTTTAGTTCAAGTAGAAAATAATTTACCAATTTTTCTTGATGGCAAGCAAGTGTGGTTTTATTAAATTTTCTATATTCCTTTTTTTTAAAAAAAAAAGACCTGATTTTAATGGTTTTGGATGTATTTTTTTATTTTTTTTTATAATTAAGTTGGAAGAACAATTCTATTTGCATGCCAAAATCAGCTATTAAAATTAGCCACCATATATAATACATATTAAAATATAAAATACATATGTAGTTTAACTTATTTTTAGTGTGTATTTTATATTTCAATACGTATTACATACAGGTGGCTAATTTTAGTGGCTAATTTTGGTATGCACCTTGCATAATCCTATTTTAGTAATTAGTTCATTAATCTTCTTAAGCAAGTGTCGAAAGTTCAAATTTCATCTTATGCATGCAGCAATTTATTCATGAGTAAAATTTTTTTAAATTGAGTTCAGATAAGTAATCATCACTATTATAAAGTTTATAAAGTTTCTTATTTGACACTACTGAGAAAGAAAAATAAATGAAATTAAAACTCCCTAGGCATTTGGAGATATAAAGTAGTGATAGGGTTTTAGCATGAAAAGAGGGGCATGTCCCTCACATATCTACAAAATAATTTGAGCTATTAAAGCCTAAAGGGGGAAAGTTTTGAACCCTAAGGAACTAGATTAAGGTTAATAATTGTAAGCCACCATAAATTATATATATCATGATTAATCATTATATGTACTGTGATGGATGCCAGCCTCACTTTGGGACCAAAAATAGTTGGTCCTCTTTACAGATATATAATACTAGTAGCTACCCTTCACATATATAGAATTATAATTAAACTAGTACGGACGAAATGTCTTAATTTTTCAACAAACAACTTTCATAATATGGCCTAGCCAATAATGAAACTAATTTTATCCTTTTTTAAAAAAAATAAAAAATTATACATGAAATAGCTAAAGAGTAAAGAGTAAAGAGTTTTTCACAAATAACTATATTAAAGGTATAAATTTAATTAAATAATTATATAAAATTATTTACTATATCAATTTTTTTTAATATATACATAAATTTAGATTCAAGTGAAATTAAAAGTGGGGAAGATGACATCACATGTAATGCCACCCCCTCTCTAATTCAATGCATATTCAGTTTAATTAATTGAGTCACCAAAAATATGCGAGGATCATGTGCATAATTGAATAATTAATGGATAGTGATTGTTATTAATTATAATATAAATTTGGATTAAAGTATGTTTTATGGCTGAGAAAGCACCACACATTTTTCACCATATTTTTTAGTTTTGACTGTATATAACCTGAGAATGAGACTCTTACTGGGCGGTGGCAGCCTCATAAGATTTGTACTTTAGCACCCAGCATTTCACTCACATTTACATGGCTTTTTCATATATTATTAAATCATATATGGCATAAAAGAATATGAAAAATACGACAAAAATAAAACTAAAACTTAAGTCTAATTATAAATTTAATTTTATTTAAAAAAAAATTACATTTTTTATATTTTCAATATTTTTAAAAATAATATTTATGATCGAATTCTTTATTCTTTAGATATTAAACCTATGAACATTAAACAGACAATGGTTTATTGTTACAAAATTCAAATATTATAATGAATATGGTAAATTAGTTGTTAATCTTTTAGAAAAATAACTGAATTATAATGATATGGTAAACTACTAAAGCAGATATTTATACTGTTGATTAGGTATGTGACTTTGAAATATTTGTACTTTTTTCTTTCTCATTAATCTCTAAAGAGAAACTCAAACAATACTTAAATTAAATAACAATCATAATTATTAGGAAATTATAAATAATTAATAATTTTTTAACCAATAAATCGGTCAATAAAAAGTAAAATCTCAATAACCATTGTTTATAGCACATCCACAATTAAAAATTATAAAACATCCGAAACCTAAAACAACCATTAACCAATTTTTTAGAAATATAACATCCAAAACATAAAGAAATAGAACATCCAATTAAAATTATTAACTATTGTTGACTAAATTTTTATTAATTACCTAATATTTATATAATTATTAATTAGAAACTGAAAAAACATAAGATCATACACCATATCATCATTTTTATAATGATAGAGGTTGATACTTTATTGACACAAATCCCAAATCTGAACCTGCAAACGTGTGAATAGCAATAGTTTGTTTTCCAATTGTGATATAAAGATCACAAAATCCCTACTTGATAAATCATATCTTCACTTAAAGCGTTTCCAAATGGCCATCCCAACCAATGCCATGGCTACCCCGGAGGGCACTAACATGATAGAAGTAATAAGGATGTTTGCATTATGATTGGGCGGTGGAATTGTCAAAAGATCATCCACCTGAGAAAATAATTCAAAGTTGAAAAATCAGATAATTTATCTAAATGCAGCTCTTCAGTATGGAAGGTCAAACTAAAAAAAAAATGGTTAAAGGAAATGTATAGATGAATTGTGAAACTTGTAAATTCTAATATATGGCCTCTGAAGTTAACACATTATAATAATAGTGTTCACCAACCGATAAATCATTCAGTTGCTCCTTGTGCAGCAAATGCTTCTTTATTCCTTCTAAATGCGCATTTCCAACGACGGCAACAACAGATTTACTCTTTTTAGCCTCACTTAGTGTTCCTTTAGCCATGAATCTGAACTTTTGAAAGGGAAAATAGATGATAATGGTTGTTACCCAAAGTTACATTGAGGCAATAATCAAACAATACACTACTGTATAAAGCACGGCTAAAGCAATAGAGTATCTTTTAGTTCAGTTGAGAAAAGTTCTCATTTTGTTCAATTTAATGAAAACTTTGTTGTTTAGCATTAGAATAAATATAAAGATAATAATTGGTTTTTTTATTTCATTTTCAATGCTTATATTTTTTGAATTTTATAGAGTAAAAAGTGAAAAAAATATAAAATTATATTATCTATTTCACTTTTTTTGTCTTAATAAAATTCCAGAAAAAAAAAAACACTGAAAATGAAAATAGAAACGAAATACACCTTAATCTTTTCCTTTATGAAAGGGTAGAAAAGTCAAGTTGGGAAACATCTTACATATCACGTTCATGTATATAGACCTCTACCCACGTTGGAAATTTCTCACTAAGCTCTTGTGTTCTACGATTTACAGCGTCCATGTTATCGTTCTCAGATTCTTTAGACTGAATAAAGCACACAAATTTTGAGATGCATACAAAAATGCAGTAGTTAGATAATCACGCCGACACAAATACTCCACAGCTGTAAAAAGATCTCAAACCTACACATATAGGAAATGGTGAAAGATGAAGCTTTATTCTCCATGCTCTGTTGTTTGTAACCTGTTTTCATCAGCATATATACAACTACATGAATACATTCCAAATAGTTGCATATTAAAAACTAATCACAATATAACAATTTCCAGAAATTTAAGTTGTATCTTTGCATGTTATAGAAACAAACAAGAATGAACCAAAAAACATTCAGTTCTAATGAATATGATGCTACGAACCACACTAGAAGAGTTTTGAAAACAAATATTCATCAAACCTCAATAGGCCGATCACCGATCGCACAATTCTAGAAAGACAACCTACACAGATAACAAAATCAAGAACATTATTAAAAAGATCAGAGCTCCTTTAGAGGGAATATAATTAAAGTATTACATCTGGCTTCACAACACTGACTATTCTTTTAACATCTGCTGCTGATCTCTGCAACCAATAAAAGAAAAAGGCTTCAATGCGTACGCAGTTTGTTGTATTTATCTACAAATTCATACTACTATTTATTAATAATTTGAGCGGCACTATGTGATCTGGCAACTCTTTCAGTATCTCCTCTGATGATGGAGTTGATGTTGAGAATTTCATCACGGATGAGTTTATCATCCAAGTCACTCGCCGGAGTTGAATGCACCCGCTAAGCATGCCACCTGCCATCACGGATGAAATGGTTTCTTGCAAAATAATTAAAGAAACCATGATAAATGTTGGGTTTTTTTTTTTTTTGGCAAAAGATACGTGGGGGGAGAGGCTCAAACTCGAGAACTTTACTAATGGAATGGTCAAATGCCATTTGAGCTATAGCTCATCTTTAGCTAAAGATATTCGTACTTAATCTTCTAAATATATAAAATGGAGAATAACTAAGAAACACACAATATATAAGCTCCTAATCTAAACATATTGAATAATTAAAAGATACACAACAAATGTCCAAGCATTCAGTACAAATTCTAACATAATAATTTTAAACTTAGTCTTCTTTTCTTAGACTTGTTAACTCACGATTGTTAAGAATATCTATGATACTAACATTCTAACAAAAATGAAAAAAGAGCTACAATGCAGCTGATCCTAGCAGAAGGTTAACAAGAACATTTAAGAGTAAAATTAGGGCAATGATGGAGCTCCTGAAGAACATTCAACATTGTTAAAATCTTCAAATGCAGAATGCAGAATGGCTTGGTCTTGGGTGGAACTTAGATATTTGCCATTGTTATTTACATAAAAGGATTTCATTTGACGTATATATTCTTCTGAAACTCAAATCAAAGTTCAAAATCAATAAATCATCCAATCAAAGTATATATGAAACCCCAAATTACAAACAAATTCAGGAATTCAAGTAAAAAAGTAATTAAAGAGGTGAAAGTTATAAACTTGAATGAAAGGGTAGAAAGCAAGGGGAGTAAAAGCCATACCTTTGGCCTTTGGGGGTGAAAACGGTGTCTCCTGCTGCTCAGAGATTTATGATTGGTAATAAAGATTAGGGTCAAGAAAACTTTTTTTTTTTAATGAAATGGTTAAAAAATATCGTTAAGTTTTATTTTATTTTAATTTTATGCTAATTCTTTTTTATTTGAATTAAATATAATCCTAATAGTTAAATTTTTAAGAATTTTTGGACCAATCGAATAATAATATTTGACAATTAAGAGCTAATTATATAATTTTATAATTAATTTATTTATGTTAAAGGTTATTTTTATAAAATTATTACTAAATTAATTTATATTTTTTGGAAATTTAATTATAAAAAAAAATATATTTAATATAAATTAAAAATTTTAAAGATAAAATTAAAATAAAATAAAACTTAAAAATAAGCTTTCAACAAATTTAATGTAAAAAAGAAGAAAAAGAGTAGGATAGTTTTTAAGTATATCGGTGTACCGATATATTTATAATCTGTAATCGTGTATATATATATATATATAAATCAAAATCGGTTATAGATTATAGGTATACTAATACATTGTTATAATTAAAAACTTTCCAAAAGAGTATACTTTAGTTTTTTTTAGTCGGATGGATTAGACAACAGTTTTCAATCCTAGGCTTTATATCACAAACACATCCACACTACACACTCACGCATCTAACATATTCATTACTCGACCACCGTCAAATTTTGCAAGACCTAGAAGATCATCACTTAAATTAATGGCCTTTCGCACAATACCAGTTTCAAATCCAAATTCTTGGACTTTTTATTTTACGGTGGATTAGACAACAGTCTCTAATCTTAAGCATTCATAAACTCACGTATACCACACACGCACCCGTGTTCATTACTCAGCCATAGCCGAATTTTTACCAGCCTTAGAAGATCACCGCTTGATCGTTAGGCTTTGAGTATAACTAACCTCCCATATGTTTTTGGCGCTAACCGCTAACTCACTGGCAAACAAGTCAAACTTCCCTTTTGTTTATTTATTTTTTTTCTTTATTATTGGTCTTGGGTTTGTGTTTTTGGTCTTGAGCTTTTTGTTTGGACTGGCGAAGGCACCTTATTGGTCTTGATATTGGGCTTTTGAGACTAATTTTTTTTCAAAACTCCCATACGATTTGATTGCTAAATGCCAAAAAAATAATAACAATAATTTTGATATAGGTTCGATATAAAAGAATTTTACGCAAGTAATTTATCGTGTTGCCATAATAATAAAGTAATTAATTTTCAAACATACTATTTCAAAAATTATCTAATACATAAATAATACTATTTGATGATTATAAATGCACCAAAACTGAACTTGAAAAAAAGGTATAACATAGTTTATTTTTTTTGAAAGAGTTTTCTTAACCCATGTTTGACATTTATTTATTAGTATATACTCTATACAGATTTGGCACCAACAAGATGCGTTTTATATATAAGTTTTCTTTTTGAAATAATTATATATAAGTTTTCAAACATAGAAAATACATGCAATCAAGAACATGAATTAAAGCCTAAGTTATTTATATTATTGTAACTGTAATATAAATTGTGTTAACCGGTAACCCAAGAAATGAACTTGAATTATTGCATTGCATTTTTTAATGAGATGGTAGAACCTGTCTCATGATATCTACCACCATGTTATGGTACCAAACTTGAGACGTGGCTCCTAGGGGCATTGAACAAATATAAGACCCCAGTGAATAAACACCAAAAAAGTCGAGTCATTATAATTAATTTGACTAATAATGCATGTCATATGCCAAAAATTTAATTTGATTAAAGAATGCCAGAGAACACATAAATGCATCAATACCAGTTTTTCATGCCAAACTGACATTGTTCCTCTTAATGGCTTAATGCCCTTATTTTGGGTGGAAAAACTGATTTTATTGTGGTATACTATGTCCAAAAGACTTTTTCTTTTTCTTTTTCAAAACACTAATTAACTAATTTATCATTTTAATTATATATTACCAATATTTACACGAGATGACAAAGGATATGCAACACCAAACACCATTTACAAAAAAACAATTCACGGCATTCACCAACTGAAACCATAATCTCAGAAAAACACTAAACTAGGCTAATTCAAAACACCTCAACGTGAAATAATGAACAAAATTCTTGCTTCAAGCAATAAGTTTGGTATGGAGCTCAACCCGAACGAGAGGATGAAACAACAACGCTACCACAACCAACCCATTTTCATCCATGGAAAGCACAAAAATAATCACACCTAAGCATTTCCACAACTACTGAAAAACAAAGAAGACCAACACACAACCATCGTCTAAGAGCTCAACTTCAATATGAAATCAATTCAGCCATGTTCCATGTACTCAATCACATAGAGAAATCACTTACTAAGACATAAAAATGGGAACCATCGCTTCATCGCCCAATAGCGATGCCATATCCAATTAACTACTATTTATGCCAAACTTATGCTATTTACCATCCACTACAGTGATCAATTTTCCGAGTAATGCTACAGAACCAAAGGGGACATTAACGTTGCTCCCTAATTGGCTCCCTAGTAACTGGTTCCCAATATTTTTCCATTTGGGAATAATTAATAACTACTAAGTAAAATTGATCAACAATATATGGAAATAACAATATAATCATGATGTAAACTAAACAAAACAAAACAAAAAGAAAGCAAGTAATTCAACTAGCTGATAAGAGTTCACTGGCAATAATGATAATCTAAATTATCCAAATCACAAAAACAAAGTCCCAATACTTCCTTATATCAAAAAAAAAAAAGAGTGCACAATAGTCTCAAACAGTAAAATCTGGAATTCAAAAAAAAAGAGAAACCTTCTCTCTTCTCAGAAGCTTTTCTTTCTCAATCCTGAGGGATTTCAACGTCACCATCAGTAATCTCCTCCTGCAAATCCTTAGGATCCTTGCCGTCCACCGTGCACCCGACGGAGACACATGTACCTAAGATCTCCTTCACGGTGCCGCTCAGCTCCTTCGCCATCGACCTCGGCCTCATAACCCTAGCAATCTCGATGACGTCATCAAGGGAGATATTCCCGTTGTGCTTGATGTTCTTCGTCTTCTTCCGGTCACGCTCCGGCTCCTTCAGTGCCTTGATGACTAGCGCTGCGGCGGACGGCACGACGGAGACCTTCGCCTGACGATTCTGGACGGTGAGCTTGACGGTGACACGGAGGCCCTTCCAATCCTTGGCGGTTTCTTTGGCGATGTCTTCTCCGATCTTCTTTGGAGAGAGACCGAGTGGACCGATCTTAGGGGCGAGGGAACTGGCGGCGCCGACTTCTCCTCCGGTGACACGGACGTAGACGTCCACTACTTGAGATGGATCGAACTTTGGCGGCATTCTGAATGTGTTTTGATGGCGAAGGAGGAGAAAATGGAGATTAGGGTTTTCTCCAACAGAGGAAGAAGCTGAAATGAGGCTGAGAAGTGGAATCTCACGAAAGAGTATCAATATATATGTGAGGGTTATAAACTAGGGTTTTTGCTCCTTTTTTTAATGGGCATTTTTGGGCTTTATATTGGGCTTTAAGTTTTTGGCATATTCATAAGTAAGGCCGTAAGGGTTCTGTTATACCCCGCCTCGTTTAGTTTTTGTTGTTCTGGGCCTTCGGCACCTAAATAGCCAAACAAAATGCCTTATATAAAAAAGAAAAAAAAAAAACGGAATAATGGAATGTAATACTAACACTTTTTTTTTATTTATTTACTTGGTACTTTATTAATTATAAAATGGAATATATATTTTTTTTAATTAAAACACACTCAATTTTATAATACGAAAGTAATGATTTATAAATAAGTACTTTGTATATAAAAGCGGCAAACAAAAATTTTTTGTTACCAAAGTTAAATTGAAAAGTGAGAAATATAGAAAAGATACTCGTTTTTTTATAATATTCTCTAATTCGATAAACTAAGAATTAATCTACTACTACAAAAGCTTAATTTAAAGTGAAATTCTTAACATTAGTTTAGGCCGGCAAGCAAGCTTATCACTCACTCAACTCAAATTGGTTAGGAAAAAGGAAAAGGATACTGTAATTAGGTGTGTTCGTTTTTGGTTAAGTTAGTTTTTTTAACTTCAATCTCATTTCTAGGATTGGTTTGGGGTGACTGAACCTGCTGGACCATGTGTATATATGTTGTCTTTTTCTCATACATGGAAAATGAAGGAACCTCAAATAACAATTGGAGGGACACTAGTAACAGAAAGGGGAAAATAAATTGAAACTAGATAGGCCGATTTTGGTGAATGATAGGTGGGGTTTGTTAATTGCTTTCGGTTTATTCCACATTAGATCTAAGGTTGGGACCAACACACCAAAGGTTACATTATCTAGACCACAATTGCCGATGCAAAATTTTGAATTTCGTCAATAAAAATAAAAAAATCAAGAATTAATATAGTAGATTGAAACTTTTTATTATTCACTAAATTGTTTTATGAAATTTGACTTTTTAAAACTTGCTCGGGATAATTTGGCTAGCTATTTAATAAAGACTCGGCTAAGTATAAATTTATGAAGGGATTGGAGCTCATAAATTTATTTTCGTCATGGGTATGTAAAGCCCATTAGTGACAACAAGTTTATGATGAACTGCATATACTCTTTTGTCCAAAAATAACCTACACAAACTCTTGTTTTATGGTATTTACCTCAGGCCCATATGAATTTTAAAAAATTCCAAAAAGCAAAAAAAGATGCTCTCTAGATTAAAAAAAAATACAAACCTATTAATTATTTTTTGTTTTGGTGGTGCTCAGAAGTCAGAAGTCAGAGTCAGAACTATTAATTAATTATTTAATTGGGATATTAAATAATATTTTGTTTTTTGTTGTCTAGGCTATTATATTAATGATTAAATATTAATAATTGCCCTCAGACCAAAAAAAATAAATAATATATTCTAAATAAAAAAATAAAAAGGAAAATGAGTTAACCGGATTCCTCCGTGGAGCGTGGCCGGATCTGTGCAGTGAGCTACCTACCAGTCACTCCCTCTGACCCTGCGACTGGCAGTTACACCCCTTCGCCCTACCACCAACCGTTTCTCATCCACACCAAAATCATCTTCTCCCATTCACACACCTCTCTCTCACACTGACATTATCTTCTCTATGGACTCCTCAATCTCTTCCGCCTCCGACCACGAATCTCATTCTCCGCCGCCGAAGCATTTTTCCCACGCTGAACCTTCCGAAAACGGCGGAACCATCACCGATCAGCTTGAACCGGGCGAGGTCCAGGTTATCATTGAACCCGGTTCAGACGCTGCTGCGGGGAGGAGGACCGGTTTGGAGCTCGGACCGGAAGCTCCATCGAGCCCTAGCAGCAGCGGTTACGTCGGCGAGAGAGGAAGTAGCGGCAGCGACACTAGCGGTTCGCCAATTATACCGATCGCGCGCGAAATTGAAGAGGAGATGAGTAACGAAGTTGATGACATCACACTCCATGGATTCTCCGATTCCCAAACGACGTGGATTCCTGGAAAACGACATGTCGACGAGGTATACGCTCTGTTAAAATTGCCGTTTTCTGAAAATCTATCTAAAGTTCCAAGTTCCAAACAAACCATATTAATGCTTTGAATTGTTGTAGCTAGTGCTTTAGCTATGTTGATGGTTTGAAAGGGGAAAAAAATTGCACTCTCTCTATGAGGATGCCTGTGAAAATCATACTGTGTTTGATTAATGAATGAAGTGCAGGATGATGCTTCCATTTCTTGGAGAAAAAGGAAGAAGCATTTCTTCGTTCTCAGTCATTCTGGCAAGCCGATATACTCTAGGTTTGTGTTCTGGTAGATTCTTATCTTTTGTAAGCGTAAATGTAATGTTGTTCTTATTATTGTTTTGACAATGTTTTGTTGTTGTTGCAATTTTTTTTAAGGTATGGAGATAAGTATAAGCTTGCGGGATTTTCGGCGACTTTGCATGCAGTCATTTCCTTTGTAGAGAGCAGGTATGATTATTGTTGATGTAATGATGTTTTCTGTTGGTTGGTTAAATAATTAAGCAATACTCAGTTACCATGTTTGATTGTGTATTTGAAATATTGAATGTGATTGTTTTGATGGCATTTTTTATTTTTCTGATTTTTAGGGGTGATTCTGTGAAATGGCTGAGGGCTGGAAAGCATCAGGTCTGATCATGCTTTTCTTTTCTTTTTTTTTTTTTTCTGTTGTTCTTGAACAGTATATCCCATTCGAGGTTACTTACCTGGAACCCAGTGATTCAAACCCTTTTAGTTAATAATAATATGTTAACACTTTGGTATAGGTTGTTTTTCTTGTGAAAGGGCCAATTTACTTGGTCTGCATCAGCTGTACGGAAGAACCTTACGAATCATTGAGGGGGCAATTGGAGCTAATTTATGGTCAGGTATGAATGCATGATTGAGTTGCATTTCTACTCTAATAATTTCCAAGTGCCTAATTTTGTACAACAAGAGCAACTAATGGTGTAGCCTTCTATGATCCACAAAATTACCATTCTACATTTTTAGTCATTGAAAAGGAAACCTTATGTTGTAACCGTTATATGATCTATCCCTATTGTTCGCCCATATGCAGATACTTGTTATACTAACAAAATCAGTAAACAGATGTTTCGAGAAGAACCCAAAGTTTGATATGACACCCTTGCTCGGTGGAACAGACATTGTCTTTTCCTCTCTAATCCACTCCTTCGGTTGGTTGGTTTCTCTGCTCTAAGCATTTCCAGTTTGCCAATATTCTGTTTATGTATTTTAGTAGTAAATTAGTAAACAACTACTTGTTTGTTTGTCTGATCATATCAGGAATCCTGCTACATTTCTTCATGCCTATACTTGTCTTCCTCTAGCATATGCAACAAGGCAAGCTGCAGGTGCTATCTTGCAAGACATTGCTTATTCAGGTGTTTTGTTTGCAATTCTGATGTGCAGACACAAGGTTTGACCCTATACTTAATTTCTCAATTTATATACTGACTTAAGATAACACGGCAAAGGTTGAGTACAGGTAATCAGTCTTGTTGGTGCTCAGAAAGCTTCCCTTCATCCAGATGATATTCTGCTGCTGGCCAACTTTGTTATGTCATCAGAATCCTTTAGGCAAGTACAAGAAAGCAAACTTTATCTTTCAGATAGTCTTTTTTTTCTAGTATATCTTTTGCTTCTTTCATTAAGAGAATTCTGCCTATAGTTTCAAGTGGTATTAAATAATGTTCAACATACAATGATCGGCTTTTTAAGTGGCATGAAAATCTCATGGTAATCTACAGTTTTATCCTCAGTTGTCTCCTAGTGTATAATTTTAATCTTGCTCTATCATTGATACACCATTGCCATTGAACCTTCAAACAGCAAATGAGCTTAAATACTTGAAGTCTTTAGACAGTGTCTCGTTGCTTCTAATTGCTGATTGCTCTTTCTTATTCTATTTAGTGGGCTATAATTATGCAGGACATCAGAGTCATTTTCTCCAGTTTGCCTTCCAAGATATAGCCCTTCAGCATTTTTGTATGCTTATATCCATTATTTTGATGTGAGTTGGGTTTAAATATATAGATCATTAATACTAACTTTATTTCATGCCTTCAGCCCATAAATGAATGACCATTATATATATACCTGTGGCAGGCTGACACATACTTGATGCTGCTAACCAGTAGTTCAGATGCATTTTATCATCTTAAAGAATGCAGGTAAATGATTGTTCACAATTCAATGATACCAACCTTCACAAGAAAATTTTATGAATTTATAACAATCTAGCAACTACTGTTCTTGCATGGTTCTGAGACTTGCCTTCCCATTTATAGGGTTCGGATCGAAATGGTCCTTTTGAGGTCAAATGTCCTCAGTGAAGTTCAGAGATCCTTGCTGGATGGGGGAATGCATGTCGGAGATCTTCCACCCATAGCTCAGTCTGGTTTATCTCAATTGGGCATGCACAGGCATCCATCTGATTCTCCTGAAAGATTCCTAGAACCTAATTCCGCCATTGACAGCCCTTCAGGGTTGTGGCATTTTATCTACTTTAGTATATTTCTGGATCAATATGTCTCTTCAGAGTTTCCATCATTCATTAAAACACATCAGCAACAAAAAAGGTGTTAAATCTTTTAGCGACTTCTTAATATGCCGTATCTTCTACCTTTTCTTTTCCCCTTACTCCCCCCTTTTCTTCCCCAAGCATCTTGTTCTTCTCGGATTTATAACTTATCTTCATTATTGCAGACTGTATAGAGCTTACCAGAAACTTTATGCATCCATGCATGATAATGGTATTGGACATCACAAAACTCAATTTCGGAGAGATGAAAACTACGGTAATTAATATTGTGACTTTCATCCTCATATGGATGTCTACTGTCTGCAATGCTCATCATCATTTTACAATGTTCGATTTTGGCTTAAAATGGTTTATGCAATTTTGAATATATAACCAATTTACATGTTCCATTGAACTCCGGTGGTTTATTATTATTATTATTATTATTTTAATGTGGCAGTTCTTCTCTGTTGGGTGACACAAGATTTTGAGCTGTATGCTGCCTTTGATCCCCTTGCGGACAAGGTAAAATTCTGCTGTGTATCACAACTTAGGTGTAGAATCATAATCAACTTAGTGAATTGGACCTCAGTTTTTCCTCAGTCAAAATGCACAATTTCTCTACCTCTGCTTCTTTTGTTGTATGAGGTTTAATTTGCTTTTCACTCACAAAATGAGCATATGCAGGCATCGGCAATAAAGACATGCAACCGTGTTGTTCAATGGATAAAAGATGTGGAAAATGAAATCTTTTTGCTTGGAGCGAGCCCCTTTTCGTGGTGATTTCATCGCAAATACTGTAAACGAGTACAATACTGTTATTTTTTTGTAACGAAATTCCTGTAAAATTTACTCGATTTATGAATTGTTTATATAGAGAACGAAACATTCAATGTAATGTTATGATTCACGCCCACAAGGTTCATGATCGAACTTACATAATATATATATATATGCCACGCAATTAAGTTGTATATTGTAATACTTAAGTTTGAGTTGGACTTGACCACGTTGATCTTCAAAATTTGAACCTTTTATGCTCTTTGGATAGGTCCAAGCCTAAACTAAGAGTAGAAATTGGGCAGCAATTTGAGACATGTCAAGATACATGCTGTAAGAATAAGTGACAAAACTCTTTTCCTTAGATGAGGCAAAGCAGATTTAATTTAACTGGTAACATAAGTGTATGACAGGAGAACTAAAAACACCTCAAAATACTAGAGTTTGAGAAACTAGGACAAAAAAGATTTAACAAACACAGGAGGATATATAATAATGGTTGCACAACAAAACTCTTAAGCCTTGGCCTCCTCAGCAGCTGACTCAAAAGTCTCCCCCGGAACAAGCTCTGGAACGTCATCATCGTTCTCCTCTTGTTCTGTGGTTGAAGCAGCGCCAGCTTCCGGAGCCTGCTTCTGAAACTGTTCTGCAAGCTTCTTTAGGTTTTCCAAGTTATCTGGTCCTGCATATTAATAACCAAAATAGTTCAGTATGGGGTAAGAAAGGGGAAACACTAAAAAGACAGAAATGCAAAGGAATATGAATAAATAAAGAAATAAATATAAAGCACATAATACCTAATTGGTGGATAATGCTGGGAAGTATATCCTGCAACTCTGTAACAGGAAGGATTACATGTCAATATTTGATGCCAATCATAAACCAGTTCAATACAAAGAGCTATGCAAACGATTTAGCACACAACCAAATAAACATGATAGAGATAACAATTTTCCAGTGTGATTAACAATGACCAACAAATGGTGTTCATGTACTTTATGGCACAAGTTAAAAATTGACATCCTCATTATGACCAAATTACAAAAAAGTTGGAACTGCTTTCTAATTGAATGTGGCAACAGCATGAAGCACGTAGCTCATTTTGTTTACAAGGAAAGGTGCAATGCAGGAAAAAGATGGTAGTTCTTACTCTTTGTTTGTGGAGCACCACTAACAACCCAAGTATTAGCAGCAATGGATGCTTGAACTGAAAAAAAAAAAAAGGGGAAAAACTAGTTAGTAAACTTTTGAACAAAATACAATAGCCCAAAAAAAAAATATAGGACTGAATATCACCTTTGGGGTTTAGAAACTGAATAACAACATCATCCTTGAAGATGTTAACTTCCTCTATCGCGGGGATGGCGTTGACACCTATTCTCTTGAGGGTGCTCTGAAGCCTTTTGTCATCTGTGGTGGTTGTCTTGTGGACAGCCTTCTTCTTTCTAAACATAACAAAAACAAAAAAAGACAAATCAAACAATCAATCTCAAAATATGCATTGTATTTCTATGACTCAAACACTGAAAACACACTTGAAACAATGGATAAATGGATTGAATTCCCATAATGTGAGCAATTTACAAAGATAAAACTTTGACAACAAAACAAAGGCTTAAAATGAATAGGGTATTATTATACCTCCTCATTGTGCCCTTTCCACCGGTTCTAACTGAACCAGCCATCTTCATCAATTTTTCCCGATTCATCTGATATATTAATAATCACAAAAATACAACAAAAACAAATCAGTAAATCAATCTATCTACCTCATAAGCATGAATTCTGCAACACATAATAGAATACACTGAAACAAAAGGGGATAAAATCGGAGGAAGCTACGAAACCCTAACACGGAGACAAATCAAAAGTGTATCACTACTATTATTGCTAGTATTATGACGGATGAAGGGCAAAGATGGTACCTTTACGACGCAAAGAGGGAAGAAATGAAGACCTAAACGATGACGAAAAAGTGAAGAGGGGTTACCCACTGCTGTTAGGTGCCGATTGCTCGCAATGTGGCTAGGGTTAAGGAAGGGTTTTCCCACTTTGTCGTTTTCTCTTATGGGCCTGGGCCTTTTTATTTGGGCTTGGATTCTGTAGCTGATCCAAATAAAATAAAATAAAATAAAATTTTATTTGGGCCATGAAAAAAAAGAAAGGCCCAAACTCAATAGTACAGAAACCCTAGCACCGTTATTTCAATTTCATTATCTTCTTCTTCTTCTTCGTCTTCGTCTTCTTCACTTTGTTTTTCGGTCTTCTTCCATTTTCGTCTGCTAAGTGCGAAGTGCTTCGTAAATCGTAAAGGTACCTTGTTCCCTTACTCCAACTCTTTTTCACCGTATTCATCGTTGAAAGTACTTGTTAGAACAATTAATCAATTTTATTTTAGGTATAGTGAATTAGGGATTTCAATGAGTGGTTGTTCATAACGTTTCCATGAGCTGATTCTGTCATCGTAGACTCATAGATACTATAGTTTTTGGTCTGTTTATCTGCTTTCATATATTGTATTTGTGTTTGTTCATGAATATCTGCATTGAATGGTAGTTGTGTGTTGTGGTAGCCTGGTAGGTGTAGGTTCTTGAATTTCAATTTCTTATTACTAGTTTAATAATCTTATTTTTTACTGTCATTAGCTTAATTTTTAATTTATGAGAAAGATTAATTGATTTGTTTGTTGTGTGGGTAAATTGCCAAATCAGATGAATAGAGAAAGGTTGATGAAGATGGCCGGTTCGGTTAGAACCGGTGGAAAGGGCACAATGAGGAGGTCTGTTGTATGCTTTTTCATTCATTTCATTCGACTATAGCTTTGGCTTAGATTAAGTTTTTAACTTGCTTCAATGCTTTGTGTGAGTTTGATTCACTTTTTGATGTTTTTTTTTTGCATTTCTTTTTTATGTTTTAGGAAGAAGAAGGCCGTCCACAAGACGACCACCACAGATGACAAAAGGCTTCAGAGCACTCTCAAGAGAATAGGCGTCAACGCCATCCCTGCCATCGAGGAAGTTAACATCTTCAAGGATGATGTTGTTATCCAGTTTCTAAACCCCAAAGGTAAAATTCTGTCCAATATTGTGTAGAATTCGTGTATTTGCGTCATATATTATATTATATAATTTTATTTTGAAGTTTACTGAATAGTTGGATCTTCGATTTTTTCCCCTTTTCCAGTTCAAGCATCCATTGCTGCTAATACTTGGGTTGTTAGTGGTGCTCCACAAACAAAGAGTAAGCAACTCTCATACTCTTTTCCCATTTTTACTCTGCTATACTCTAAGTTACTCTTTCTTTGTTTTTAACTTGTTTATGATTGACATGTAATCCTTCCTTTTACAGAGTTGCAGGATATACTCCCCAACATTATCCACCAATTAGGTATTATGTGCTTCGATTTTTAATTTTTCTTACTGTTTTCTGCCTTTTTAATATTTACGCCCTTTCTTAATCCATACTAAAACATTTTGGTTACTTATATGCAGGACCAGATAACTTGGAAAACCTAAAGAAGCTAGCGGAACAGTTTCAGAAGCAGGCTCCCGAGGCTGGTGCTGCTTCAGCCGCAGCACAAGAGGAGAATGACGATGACGTCCCAGAGCTTGTTCCTGGGGAGACTTTTGAGTCAGCTGCTGAGGAGGCCAAGGCTTAGAAAAGAGTTTTGTTGTGTCATCATTATTACATATCTCCCTTTTGCTTATTAAGAAAATTTTCTTGTTTCTCAAATTTTTAGTATTTTGAGCTGTTGTTTAGTTCTACTGTCATAAACAGTTTGAGTTACCAGTACCCCCAAAAAGAAAAAAGAGTTTCAGTTACTGTTATTTAATCTTCTTTCTCAGCCTAACGCCAAGAATTGTGACTTGAAATCAACCTGATATTTTGCTCAATGTGTTTGGATTGTTGCTCCAGATAGAATATCAATTTTTGTTTTTCTACTTCTCTACATCTCTAATCACTAGAGTTTTAGGAAAACTTGGTTCCTGTAATTTAGTGAATTGTGTTGTATCTATCTTGTATATTTTCTGTTCTTGCAGTTGAAGGTATGTTCCTGCAATTTTTAATTACATGCCGAATGTAGTATTCAATAGCCAATTTTTGTGGTCGGAAATGGGATGATTGCGATGACACATGGATACGGGACACGACATGACGACACGTCAAATAACAAAGCATGTTTAGCTAAAAATACATAACACGAAGTGTCCGTACACAGTGATACGTCAAATAACAAAGCATGGCAATTTATAGAAGTGTCTATGGTTCATGAAATGATTGTGTTATGAAATTTAGCATGGAACATGATGTTTTTAAAATAAAATCAAAGCACGCAAATATTCCTATGACAGGTGTTTATTAATTTAATAGTTATTTAATTTAAAAAAAAAATCATATGTATAGTCATTTATATATTACTGTTTTTTAAAATAATGAAAAGTTGCAAAAAGGTTTTTGCAATATATAAATTGTTTTCATTGGCATTATTTTTCTTTTTTCGTGGGATAGGCATTCAAATTTTAGATACAAAATTTGGCATTATTTTGTTTTTTGGTGTCATAAAATTGGGCATTACTAAATAACATTTTTTTGTATTGAACTAAATGAACCATTAATTAGCAAGTAATGTACGGAATCAATATTAGGGGACTAATAGGGAGTCAATGAGTGTAATTACGGAAATAATAGGTGGTAAAAGAGGAGAGTGAAAAAAAGAAAAAGCCTATTGACTACTTATTGGCTAATAAATTATAGGTTTCCTAAATTTTTTTTTTTGGTTAAACAGAAGGGCCGAAGCCCAAAAAGGAGGATTACACAAACTGGGAACCACTCCTATTAGCAGACAACAACCTCTGCATTCCCTCCGGAGGGTTATCAAATTAGCCCAAATTTGACCGATTCTTTTTTATTTAACAGTAATTGGAGTATTGGACCGTATCTCATGTTCAATCTGGACTATCACCCAAAAATAGAAGATTAAATTCAGCCTATATTTCATAAATTCCAAAAACAAAGTGGTGAGGAGACTCCCACTAGTAACTGCACTTGCAAAAGGAGAGGGGTTCCAAACCCCCCATGTGCTGAAAAGATGAAATTGTGTGGATCTGTGGGTGGGTGTGTATGTTGTGATACCTGGGGATTGTCCAATTCATGAAAAAAAAAAAGAACATTACTCTACAATGAATTGAAATTGAGACTTTTCTTCACAAAAAAAATAATAAATTGAGACTTTTCTAGTTTTCTTGACCAAAAAAAAATTTGAGACTTGTTTTTAAATTAATTATTTTGGTGAAAAAAATTATATAAAATAAATACAGTCCACATCATGGTTGATTTTTCTGACAGAGTGGAGTAAAAGCTATATAGAAAATTTTGTAAGTGGAGAAAGAATAATCTATTTATTTTACAACATGCTTCTAAATGATGAAAATGCATGTTACATTGATAATTGATTCCAATAATATATGCACGAACGTCAAAGGGTCAGAGAAGTTGGCAATGGAATCTGAACTGAAGTTTGGACTGCAAATTCATGATGTGGCTGTGGCCTAATGTGAAGACATGATATTGTACTATTTGACAACATGGAACATAAACAAGACAAAATACATTGGAAAATAGATAGTTTTACACTTTCACTAAACTCTTTATTCACATAGTGAAAAAGAGGGATTTCCCACTTAATAGTTAATACTTTTCCTATATATTTTGGTAATTAGGTCAACAAAATTTTTTTTTTTGAGTGATGACTAAATTGCAAATAATAAATCACCTAGTTCTTTTTTTTGGTGACTTAAATTTTTTTTATATTATAATTTTGATTGAGTTAATTAAGTTTTAAAAAAATTATATTAGTCTAGACGATTTTTGCAATTTCATTTTTATATTTTATGGACTTAATTTTTTAAAAAAATTTACAGGATTTTTTTTTTTTAATGTGATGCTTAATGTAATGGCAAATGTACCAAAATATGTCAATCCATTTAATGCATTGTTCAACTTAGGTGGGGAGGTAGGGGGGAAATAATAAATAGGAAAACCCCCTCTCTTTTTTTTTCTCCTAAAATAAATAATTTATTAAAAAATAAAAAAGAAGAAAAAGGGTTTTTCATCATTTACGTTGCCATGTTGATTGTGGATTCGGTGGCTCCAAATTGTCAAAGTCACTATTCACCAAATTTGGAGATTATAAAAAAAGTTATGTTCCCCACTTAAGCCCTCCATTCCATGATAGTGAAGCCTATATAGTGCTTTAATTTTAATATAAATATAAATATAAATATAAAAACACAAAACCATAGTCTTCTTATGACTTGGTTGGGCAATATAACTATCCTATCACCTCTTATCTCTATATACCTGTCATTTACATAAAAGAGGACATTACTGTCTTGTGTGTGGAGGCCACCACACATTCATACTTGAACAAAATCAAAACACACCATTCTCAAATTTTTTTTTTTTGGTGAAGACACCATTCTCAATTTGGATTGCATCACTTAATTAATAATTACTCCCTTTAATTCTAAATACCCACTATATAATCATAATCATAATAATAATAATTTTTACTTGTATAAGAGATCATGTAAAGAAAACAATTTTATAAGTAGTTAATTTCATTGGGTATTTATAGTAAAATAATACTAAATGTACAAGCTAAGTATTTTTGTTAATTAAATTTAAATAAATAAGTTCTGACTCAAACATTGGTGAAGAAGAAAGAAGAGAAGAAAGAACAAAAGAAAACAAATTAAAAAAATGAGGATTTTATTATAAAAATAATTTGTTCATTTAGTATTTTTTAATTATAAATTAATATTTTATATATATTTATAATTACAAAAATACTATTAAATATTAAAATTAATTATTATATATTTATGTATATTTATATGTTTAAATTCCCATATAGTGAGATCTAGAAAGATAAAGCTATACTGTTATTTGTTGTTGTATACTTTTAATATATTTTGTTATTTTTATATTATAATTTTTTATATATAAATGGCTAATTTTATTGGATACTTGAGCTTGTTGCGTGGATCATACACTCTTTTCTCCATTAAGAAAAAGGTAATTAAAGACCCTGACTCACTGTTTTACAATCATGATCCCACCCTCTTTGGGAGCCACTGCCTATTTTAGTATTTTATTTTTACGTAATAATGATCATATATATGCTCTAACTTTCTTATTCACTTTTTTGCAATTTGTTTTTTTTAATGTATGTTGATATAAATGAGTAGGTGCATATTAAAAGTTAAAACTCTTTTATTTTAAATTTCCATTTGCAATATCCAAACCATTTTTATCAAATTCAATAAGTATGATTTAGTTCATGATTTGTATTTATTACTTTGAACATAACAAATTGATTAGTTGGATCAAATTGATATATATATATATATATATATATATATATATATATATATATATA
>JASCZI010271891.1:162358-181823 GCA_036250425.1 Stylosanthes scabra
AAATTCGGTTCACAAATATTTATGCAAAATATTCTTTATTTTCACTTTTCATTTTATTGTATTTATAGTTATATAAAAAAATGTACTTCAAAACTCTGTAATATATCCTTTTTTGGAAAAATAAGGTATGTGGTCAAAGGTTGAAATATTATATATTATACCATGATTACTGATTCTAGGAAAGTTATATCAAGTTAAACAAAGAATATCTCAACAAAAAAAAAGTTAAACAAAGAATACATATTATTAGTGAGAGTTTCCAGCTAAACACTAGTTAGGATCTTGCTGCATCACACTCTTGAAGGTTCAAAAGCAATTCAATTCAATTACACGTTTCATTAATTGTTTCTTAATGCTTACTATCAAACAATCCACTTCAATTCAGAAAATAATAATAATTACACTTGGTCTAATATTTTATTAATTCACTTAAATAAATATTAAAGTTCGAATTTTATTTTTTATATATATATTAATCGTTAACTATAATAAATTATTAAATAGAATTTAAATTTATGACGAATTAATTCTTAATTTATTGGTTACAAATTATCGTTGAATAAAGCTAAAAAAATCAAAATAAAAAATTTAAAATAAAATTTCAAAAACCAAAAAAGAAATCTACTTCAATTTTTTTAAAAACAATTTTTGGGTATTAAAAAAATCTTAAATAAATGCTACTTTAAATCAAAGTATGATTAACAATTAGCACTCACAAGCACCAAGATTAAGGGGAGGAAAAATATAAAAAGGCAGATTATTATAATTCTATTGATGCAAAGCAGAACAAAAACCTTAGAAAATCTACGGGGAGATCACATCCATGCAGCCAAACCCAAACCAAAGTTGACCCAGCAACAAAGCAATAAATAGCCTTCAATATATTAATACCACAATCAATTTTATAAATTATAAGCTCCATCATTATAGCTTTGTATTAATAACAGTACTACAAACTACTGTATTTTTTTTCCCCATCCTTGATCTGTTTTTAAATAATTATCAATTTTCTTTAAAAAATATATTAATTTGACATCAATAATATATAAGTTTATACAAATAAAAAAAAATTGTTCAGAAACTAGTACAAATATGTAATTAACAATTATCATGATTAATTTAAGACTATCATTAAAAGTAATAATAAAAATGACATTAAATAAAAGAATAAGCATTTATTTTGAAATGTGGAATTTGGAAAAATATATACATTGAAACGAATTAAATGGTTTGAAAAGCTGAAAAGTCAGAATGATATTATTTGATTTCAACTTCATAATCTTAAACAAGGTATTGCTGGGTTCCCAAAATTAGTTTTGCTAAAAGTATAAACAATAGGTCTTTTATTACCTTCATTTTCCAATTGTTTTCTATTATTGTTTTTTACATTATTTTTCTTTTATCTCAACGATCCCTCATTAATCCACCGGATTCTTCAACTTATCGAGTCAAGAACTAGTGTATAAAAGACCTAATTTTAAATTTTAATATATTTGTAAACAAACTTTTTTGGTGTCTTAGACATGCATAGATATATTATTAGAAGAATTCTAAGATAGACACGTTTGAGCAAATAAAACTAAAAAATATGTATAAATTTATTTTAAAAAATTATTAAAAATAAAATGATATTTTTAGAAAAGATAAAATTGACGGATAATTATTTTAAGTTTCTGATATTATATAATATTTTAATATAAATATTTTATAAATAATTATTATGAATGTTTTATTTTTAATTGATTAATTTTTTATTAAAAAATTATTGATTATTTTTAGTTTTTTTTTTATGTAAAATCTATGAATATTTATCTATATGTGGTCACCATACTATCAATCTAATTAAATAACTGTACAAAGTTCTCAAAATTAAATTCTATTATTATTACATCATATAGTTACAAAGTGATGAATTAATTGCATATTTGAAAAAATAAAATAAAATAACCAATTTTTATTTTCTCATTCTATTTTTCTTTTTTTCCCTTCTTTCTTTCTTTCTTTCTTTGTTTCCCATTCCATGTACTTTCTTCTTCTTTTTTCTGTGTACTCTCTTCTCTCTGTACCCAAACAACACAACCTCACCTTCTCCCACCTCCACACCCACACACTGCCCACTACTTCCCCTCACCCATTTCGCCGCCGGCACCACTAAAGCCCGAAACTTTACTCTCGCCGGAGCCCCACCCGGATCCGATCCGGTCTCCTATGTGCCCCATTTCCCCCACCACTTGAAAAAAGCTGCATTTTTTGTTTCTCTCTCTTGAAGGAAGGAAGAAGAAGAAGAAGAGTTTGGAGAAGAAGGAGAAGAAGAAGAGAATGTATAAGAACCAGCTTCAGGAGCTGGCACAGCGAAGCTGCTTCAACCTGCCTTCGTACACGTGCATAAGGGAAGGTCCGGATCACGCGCCGCGCTTCAAAGCCACCGTTAACTTCAACGGCGAAGTCTTCGAGAGCCCACACTACTGCTCCACTCTCCGCCAGGCCGAGCACTCCGCCGCCGAGGTCGCTCTCAACTCTCTCTCCAACCGTGGCCCCTCTCACTCCCTCGCCGCCAGGATCCTCGTGAGCTCTCTCTCTCTCTCTCTCTCAAATCATGGGTTCAGCTCAAAATGGGAACTTGCTAACTTGCGCTGCGGTGGTGGATGACATGAACCTGGTTGCGGAAGCTTCTGCTATCCTGCGCCGGCTTTTCTTTTTTCTTTTTATTTATTATATTTATTTTATTTTATTTATTTCCGGTTTTGATGGCTTTTTTTCTTCCTTTGCTTCCGTGTTTTTTCTGTCGGCGCCGGAGTATTTTTTTGCTTTTCTTTTGTGTGTGTGTGAAATGACCGAATGCCCCTTTTCTTGTGTCAGTTGGAAACTGGTGATGTAAGAAGCCACTAAGTGGTTATTGGAAGTGTAGGGTTTAGGAAGGAGTGTGTGTTGTGGTGCCAGGATTTGTGCAATTTTATGAGGTGATGCTGACACACACAATGTAGTGGTGGTGGTGGTGGTGGTCCATCTTAATTTTGAAACTCTGTTTTTCTTCTGATGGAGTGAGTGAGTGAGTGATTAACTTGAATTTGTCACTGTGTGATGATATGTGAATGTGTGATTTGAATAGGGTTTGTTTGAATTTGAAATATGACACAGCTGTGTGTGTTTCAGTGGTGGTTTTGGTTATGTTTTTATTCATTGATTATGCATTTTTCACATTGTATGTATGTGTTGATAATAAGTTTATGATGATTCATGTGCTTTTCGCATTCGAATTTGTAGGATGAAACTGGAGTCTACAAGAATCTCTTACAGGAGATTGCGCAAAGGGTAGGGGCTCCGTTGCCACAGTACACAACATACAGGTCGGGCCTCGGACACCTACCTGTTTTCACCGGGACGGTCGAGTTGGCTGATATCACATTTACCGGCGAACCTGCTAAGAACAAGAAGCAAGCCGAGAAAAATGCGGCAATGGCAGCCTGGTCATCTCTAAAGCAATGTAAGTGGCTGGCAATCTAGACAAATCCGAATTGACGGGCATTACTGCATTATTAGGGTTCAAGCTTCTCTAAAGTTGTTAATCACTTCAGAAAAGAAAAAAAAATAATGCTTTAATTACCCTTAAATTAAGACAGTGGAATGCACAAGTAATAAAAGTTACAAATTCAAAGGTGATCAGAGCATTACTTTTTTCTCTAAAGTGATTTACAACTTTAGAGGATCTTTTTCGATCACGAAAATCTACCTGGATGCCTTTATTTATTTTGATCCTAACCTCCCTAGTGACTTTAAGTTAGATAGAGATTATTATTATTATGACATGCTAGGTAGTTTTTCTTTTGATTCTCTAAATAACTTGAAAACTTGTTTCATTTCCAATGTAAATAACTCTTGCAAGAATTTTGCTTCTCGACAGTGGCAAAAGAAACTGCAAGCTCTTCATCTGAACCGGAGAACAACGACGAGCTAGAACAGATCACGATTGCTCGTGCCTTATTAAACTATCGTCAAAAAGAAAAGATGGCTATGTCACATCCAGATGCATCGATTCCATTTCCGAGGAAGTTTCAAATTCAAAGTCCCAGGCCAACTAGTCCTCAATCACGCCCTGCCGCCTCATCTAGGATCCTTCCCTTGATTTGCCCGAGGACATCCTCCCGAAATAGGCCTTCCTTTGCAACATCAAGTGAGAGTTCTCGAAGCCGGTCTGCAGTAGGGGCAACAGCTTCCAGTGAGAGTTCCATGATCTCACCACCATCTTCTACATTAGAAAGCCGAGTGAACCGTCGACCAAGGTTCCCTGCAGCAGGAGCAGCCCCATATGTTCCCATTGGACAGATGAGATCACCTTGCCGAGGCATTGCCCCTCCAGTGACCATAAGGACCGCAGTACCTGTATTCTCCGCACCACCGGCTGCACTCTCTCATCATCCACTGCGGGCTCCTCCATTGCGAGCCGCTCCTCCAGTCACGATTCGGCAAGCTATTCCTGTATTTTCTGCTCCTCCAGTTCGCAAAGACGAACCTGTTACTACTCCACCAGCTCAAAAAGATGAACCCATCATTGCACCACCGCCAGCTCGAAAGGAGGAGCCGCTCATTGCTCCACCAGTTCAAAAAGACGATTCGCCGAAGATTATAACCACAAAGGATACTGAAGTAAGCCAAGAATTCAAACAGGAAGTGAAAACCGAGGAGACTGACGTCGTTACCGGACCACCGGAATCCGAGACAGTGCCACCAAGCTTGGAGCAGCTGAAGATTTGAAGCTAATTGGAATAGAGGTCTGAGTCCATGGGAGGTTTGATTTGGTTCTCTGATTGCAATGCAATGAGTAATGTAATATGATGATCCCCTTCCTTTTGACCCCATTTTGTTCTGTTAAAATTTGAGAAAGTTGGTGCATGTTCATGTTAGTAGCCAGCATCAGCAAGTCCAATATCTGTGAAATTTAAGCTCAGGTTAGCATATAATTTGCTCCCTTTTTTTTATTTTGAAAAATATTCTTATGTCGAAATAGTATATCATTATGCCTTAAAATTTAGATAGTGTTAGCTTCATTTTTTGCCTCTTTTCTTACCTGTAGAATTTTTGTTCATTATTTTTTTTCCCTTTTCTTGCCAATTAGTTTTTCTCCTTCCTTGCAATGGTACTGAATTGGAGCTTGGATGAAAATAATTTGTGCTGGAAAAGGAGATTGTTGTTGTTCAAATTAATAAGTTTATAACCAACCTAGATAGGTCGGGTGATCCGATCATTCATCTGCTTAAACAAATATCAGGTATTCGAATTCTATGTATACAAGTACAACAACAAAGGCTTGTCCCACTAGTTGGGGTCGGTTATATGGATCAAACATCTCATTGAGTTCTATCATGTATCATATTTAGGGTGAGATTGTTTATATATTTTTTACTTCTTGTTCACTTTCTATCTCATCCATCTTCCTAACCGGGTGTTCTGGGTTCAAATTGCATGTATTTTTTTCGGTGAAGTTTATGATGTTTTTTGGTGAAGTTCGAATTGCATTTATGCTGCAACCAATTTGAAATTTGAAATTCTGTGAAAGAGAAAAGAAAAAAATAATGTTTTTTGGTATTAAAAAAACTTATATAAAAGGACCCTTTTTTCTGATGGACTTTTAGAGGCGTTGCTACTTTTTTTTATTAAGCCCACCTATATATTTTCTCGAAAAAAAAACATTTTCAAGGCCTTTTTTTCCTTGAAATTTGAATGTGCTTTGATATTTTTTTGTTAGGATTTTGTATGTAGAACCCATAGAAAGAGATATATATTGAATGTGAATTGTCAATTCGTATAACAAATTAATAACCACCTACCATTTTTATTAAGATGTTATATAATTGAATTCAATTCAGTGGTCATTTATCTAAATTGAAAGAATTGAAAGAAACATGCAATCTATAAAGAGTAGCTCAAATGTGAAAACCACCTTGTACTAATACTACTACTCGTCAAGTCATTTTCATTCCTACTACCATCATTCACAAAAATAAATATTAAATAGTACTTATTAAACCTGTGCATAGTGCATACACCTCCACTTCAAATTACTTTCACTTTTCATTGTGATCAAAACTTTTCTTTTCTTTTTCTTTTCTTTTAAACATTGTAAATTGTGCTAGTAGTCTTAGATTGGTGGCAAGAAATTAGAGGGGTTAACCCTAAACCTAAAAAGCTTGAATAATCAAAACCCTAATGCTTGTGTAAGTAACATGGAAGCACTGTTAGATGGAATTGCACCACTCATAGTTGGTGGTAGTTGGTGTTTGTTTAATGCTTGTTTCAAATTTGGACATAAAACCATTACAAAGTTTATATATAAAAGGAGTAATTCATTTCAATTATATTTATCAGAAAATACAAACAAATTAAATAACTTTTAGTTAGTCTATGGTTAAGATAAATAAATATTTTTAAAAAAAATGATTACTTAGCATTACTTTTTTAATTGAATATTAAAAATCGATAATATTACATGTATCATTGTATATTTCTATATATCTCATTTATAACAAGAAAAATGGAAACATCAGCAAAAAAAATTCACAAAATACATGAATACAACATATTACCACATAGAAACAGTTACGTATAGAAACAAAAATTGTTAATTTAGTTCTAATTTTTTATTAGACAAATCGATTTTATCACTATTTAATAAAAACAAAAATCTCTAAAAAAATTAAAATTTTTATATTAATACCTTCATATAAATGAATAATCTGATACAAGAATTGATATGTCTAATAAAATAAAATAAAAATTGAGACTAATTTAATAATAAAAATTGTTCAAAATTAAAGTATTTGACTAAAAATTTCTTATGAACAATTTTAGGTTATTACTCTTTTTATTTCAAACATTATGCCATATGTATATCTGGAGAATGTTAATGGACTCAAAAAGAAAAGAAAAAAAAAAGTATAACCTCAAATTCTAAATTATCAATTTTAAACTCTAAATCTTAAATCTTAAATTCGAAATCATAAAATTTAATTTAAATCATTTATATAATATACAATACATGTTATCAATATCTACATATACTGGGTGGAATTGGTGATAGAGATGATAATTATTATGAGACAGTAGTCCTGAGTTTTCCATAAATATAAGTATCAGAAAACTGCAACAATATGCCATAATTCAATGCAGAGGTAACCAAAACCGTATAACTAGTTATTCTTATTCATTTATTATTTTATCAGAACATTGTTATTTATTTCTTTTATTTTTATGTCTCTCTACTCAATTACACTATACACCACCGACCTTATTTTGTTTCTTTTCACCATAATATTACTAATATAATCAATTGATTAACTAATTAATTAGTCAATTTGCTTAAGCTTATTATCCAAATGAGAATTAAAATGATCCTCTACTAGTACTACTAATAATAATAAACTATCTTTCTTTCTTAATTATATTTGAAACTCTACTGAGTGGGACACATTAGAGTCTAAGCAATTTCATTGTGGTTAAATTAAAAAAGGAACATAATTAACACATTTACTATTTTTTCACACTTTTTTTATAAAAAAAATTATTATTGGCTAATATAAAATACTAAGTTCGTCATCATGATTATATTCACTTGAAATATTTGTTTATAAAAAAAAAAAAATTCAAAAGTTGGCCTTAGATTTCGGAGGTAAGATATAGGATATATTAAGGGGGATTTTCTTTCCCAAACATGATTGGTTTTTTTTTTTTCGTTAGGACAGAGAAGTTTAGGTTAATTAATTAATTAACATAAGTGGCTTGTACGACGCTGTTATCTCACTTATCATATTTAACAAGTTTATAGAAAAATGATGTGAAGCTAAGAAGCCATTGCTACCAAGAGATGATATCATTTTGCATTGCTTATGGAATGAACCAACATTTATGTTTTTTTTTTATATAATTTTTATTCAAAAAAAAAGTTTATCTTAATATGATGCCCATGAAGTATAGTAATACGTAATTTCTGAAAAAATTATTACAAAAATTAAACATTTTCATGATAAAATAACATATATGCATATATAATTAAATTAAATTATTTATAAAAATCAACAGAAAACACAACATGCCATGGAAATTAATTGGTAAAAAAAAAAGTGATAATGTAGTAATAAAATTTCTGAATGACAATTTCATTCCACCATGGCAGATATGAGGACAAGGTATAGACAAAACTGTCCATTTATTCCTCCAATTTAAGTCATGCCAGTTTTATTTGGACCTTCATTGAGAACCTTTTGATGATATAATATAATGTTACTCCACATTCCATATAGTTCCAAAAAAAGAAAAAAAAAACTTCTTAATTGCTACCCATGCATTCAATATTCTAATAAAAGAAAATAATTTACATTTATATTTTTTAAAAATTTATTTTGTCAAATAATTAATTTTATTAATATTAAAAAATGTAGTTTAATATATATATGGAAGATTATACAGTGTGCCACGAAAATCGCGACATACCGGTATTTTAACAATTTTAACCATTGATATCTTAATTATATATTGATTTTATAATTAAAATCAATCAAAATTAACGGCTAAAAAACGGTAAAATATCGATATACCATACTTTTCGCGATATACCCTATAATTTTTCTACAGGCATTAAAGAAAACGGTGGTGGGGAAAGGCAAGAACAAAATTTTCAGATACTATTAAGAATGCAGAAAGAGATAAGAGAAAAAAGACAAAGTGATATACGGTATTGCAATATCTTGAGGTTTAAATTTCTTACCAAAGCATGCATAGTGAAATTAGTGATCTCATTCGCATTCACATCAATGGGGTCCCTTTGTTCTTTTCACCTATCTAGTAGCCCTAATTATAAAAGTCTTTATCATGGTAGAAAATTATTAGAAGCTTAGATCAAGTAGTTAATACAATATCAATTACTTTGCTCGTCTTAGAGTGATCTTCAAATTATTATTGGTTATGGAGGAATGGAGTTGGCCATAAAAATAGTATTTTTTATTCTATATTATTTACTTATTATTAATTAACTAACTAATATAAGAGTTTAATTTTATAAGAGGTTTATATGATTATTAAAAAATATTCATGCATTTATATAATATTTTAGATAATGATAATTGATTAGGGCTTGTATAGTATCATATTTTGTTAACTTTTTTTAAAGTAAGTATTTAATTGAAAATTTAAATTTAGTATAGATATTTAATTGAAAAAATATATATATAATTTTAATTAAAATTTTGGTGAAATTATAGGATCAATAAAATAAAAAAACTTATAAAAATTTGATGAACTTATGCATCGTTTTTTTAAATGAAAATTCACAAAAAATCAACATAAGTCATGACTGTAAACATAAGAATCTATTTGATGTCATTTAAATTTCAAAAATCAATTTCACCGTAAACCTAAATTTCAATTACCAAATTGATATTTAACTGTATATATTTGTATTAATAGGAGTCATGTTAAAAGGTAGGAAATTAAGGGGGTCTTTTTTTAGCTAAAAATCAAAAGATGGTCAATGGCAAAAACACATACGTAATTAGGTAATTTAGAATTTACACATGATATAGATTTTATAGAAAAGAAAAAGAGAGAAAAAAAAATGGTGTGGTGGTGCCCTCCATTGAAAAACCAAGTGCCATATTTTTGCTTAGGCAACACCCTTAACCACCAAGACTCTTGCAGTGCCATCTTTATCCATTTTTGGGTTAATGCTTTATGAGGGAAAAGAATAGAGCATGGGAATGTGAAAATGTGAAATGATGTGAAAAATAAAAAATAAACCAAAAAAAAAAAAAAGAAGTTCCAATAATGACAATAAACAAGTTTGACAAACAAGCAAAGGTAAGTGAGAGTAAAAAGTGGAGACATAAACATGAGATTTATCAACTCGGTAAATATTTTGATTTTTTTTTTGTATGTAGTATTAAATTTAATTTGTGAGAATAGAAAAAAAAAATAGTGGCAATTTTTATATCACCTTGTATAGATAAATGGAATATATCACGTATTACATTTATTTTTTGAATGATGATTTCTATCAAATATGTAAAAATAACTATTTTTATTGATAGTAATATATAATTTGATATACATGTTAAATTTTTGTACATAATAGGATATTAAAATTAAACTCTACCCAAATCAATCAATTTTTTTTAGAAAAAATCATATACTACTTTTATTTTTTATAATAAGCATTTAAATTAATCTCTAAAAAACTTCGGATGAAACACTATTTTTTAATAAATTTTTATTCTCCAAAAGTCCTTAAAAATTACTCTTATCAGAAAATAGTCTATTTGTTGCTTTTAAATTTTAATTAAAGTTTTAATATGTATATTGAACAAATAATTTTTTTTTAAATTTATTATAATAAAATTATATTAAAAACACTTTAAAATAAATTAATCTCCTAAAAAATTATTGAAAACAAAAATCTTCTATTAAAAATTCTTAGATTATTATTATTTATTTTGTACTATTATTATTATTTATTTTGAAAAGGAAAGATTTCACTGTGTGTCAAAGTGGCTGACTTAACTGGGCCCAAGTCTCCACTTCAACGACACCAATCCCTCAAAGCAAGGTCCACGTCAGCATACTATTGATTTACGCAACAAACCATTTTTTATTTTTTTTCCAAAAAAAAATAATTAAGCGATGTGTATGGAGCCGGCCCAGACATGAAGGGCCCACATGATTGGACCTTAATGGGCCCCAAATTCTGTGTTTGAGGGAGAGGCACAGCCACACCCACTTGGGTTTAAATATTCCTTTCCTATGACAAAAGCATTGGGACTTCAGGGGTAAAATTGTAATTAAAATAAAGTAGATGGGAACCCTCCACCCATTAGGAAAAAAAAGAAGAAAGAAGAAAACTATATCAATTAAAATCATAAAGAAAAAAAATAAATTAGAAAAATAAAGATGGAACAATCAGAGAAGAGAAAGGGGGACAAAGTGGATGGATGTTAATCCCATCATTGTAAAGTTTAGAAAAGAAAAAAAATATTCCCATTTGACTTTTTTATATCTCATCATAAACCATTGATTGTACTAGTACTATATATATTTTTAGGGGAAAATAATAATAATATTAATAAATAATTGTTACATATTTTCATACTTGTGTGTTACTATGCTTTGATATGTTTCTTCTCTATAAGTTGACCCAAAAAAATCATTAAACTTGAATCCAAACATGACTTTGTCAATAAGTCATACTTTTTAGAAAAACTTGATTTGGAATGGAGTTTCTCTTATTTGCTATGTTAAAAAGGAGATATTATGAGCCTTATTTTAAAAAAATCTATTTCATTTAAAAAATATTATTTATACACTAAAATTAATTATCAAAATAAATCATTATATATACTAATAAGTAATAACCAATTTTACTAACTGAATTTAATATATAACTAGCTTATCTCATCAAGTATTCTTAACTTTTCTTTCTTTCCATCTTTCAATAATTATTCTCTAAACCTCTAAATTTAGTCAAATTTTGTCACTAGTCTATTGAATTTTAGAAATAACATTTATTCATTATATAAATTAAAATTTAAAAAATTAATGAGTTGCTCGAGTGATGAATTAACTTATTTGTTCGCCTAAACAAATATTATAAATTAAATCCTATCATATATACACAATAATTTATTAACTAACAATAAAAATAAAAAATAAATTTAAATTCGTCATGAATTTATCCGTATATGTCGGATTCTAAATGAATATAGCAAGCCTCAAAGTGGTTGCTATATAGCTATGAGACACATAATGAAGCACAAAGTTTTGTCGATATAGTAATGCTATCTTTTTCACTTTGACACAGCAAAAAGATCAAAGCAAAAGAAGAGAAAGAATTTGAGGAAGAGAGGATTGTTGATGTTGTTGTCTTTCATATGAAACTTGATTGCACCCAAATAATGCCGACAACACAATGGAAGCATGAAAACCCTTTTTTACAATCTTCTTGTTGTTGCAAGTCAATTTTCTAAAAGAAATTTCTATTTTAATTTATTTTTTGTTATTACCTTTTTCTTCCATATTTTTTTCCACATGGGGATTTGTCATTGGCATGCTTGTAGTGGAATTAAACGCAAAGTCATATGGAGAAGATTTTGAGGCAAAGAAAAAAAAAAGTTTCTCTTATATATTTCAAACTTGGTGTGTCTTCACTCTTGAATTGATCTTAAATAATTCATTATCAAATAATGCAAACAAAGATCTTGGATTATGCTAATATTGTATTTTTTTATTTTGTAAAATTTTGAATGAATTTGTTTCGCTCAACTTTTTCAACAGAATTGAAAAAGGAGCAGAGTACTGCAATCTCGTGTCGAGAAGCGGAATACAACTCCTATTTAATAGTTGGGATTCGACCACTTTACATAATTAGATAAAGTATTGTGAATTTACTGTAAAAATATAACTTTATTGATTGCAACTGTATCAGCCAAAACACAAAAAAATAACAAAGCAATAATGACGACAACTATAGTTGAACTAAAAATGACAAATAAAACTTAAGCAAGAGAAATGAAATGACTTGAATGAAATGAAAAAAAAAAGCATGAATTGAAATTGCATGAACTATAAAAGAAAGTATAAAAGAACGCGTAGAAGACTATAATTAAAATGAATAGAAAGGGAAATGACACTCCCAGAATTATACTCATGTTCCGCACATGCACTCCATTGTTTCCGTTGGAGTCTGAGGAGACCGAGGAATTCGTTAGAGTTTTTATGCTAGTGAGAAAGCTGATGAGAGTGATGCCTTCAAGTGTATAGACATCCTCTATTAATCAGCATGATACTTGGCTCATTTGCTATGGATTCGCCCACGTCCGGAGTGGCTTCTCGGTCCTGAAGTCGCGGACCCGCATTTTCTGTTATCCTTGCAGCTGAAGAAAGCTACCCACGTTTTGTAGCGGTTACTTTCTTAGATAGGATCAAACTATGTCATTTGATTTTTTCATCCGTGTATCAACTTGTCGATAAGCCCAATAACTATCATCTCTCTTAATGAGTCGAATTTGATTCATAACTTAGTGATAACACTCATATTTTCGACCTCGACCATAGCTTCCATATGTATCGAAAAAGCTTCGAGAGATCTCGATGTTAAAGGTTTCATACTTGTTTCTTGGGTCGAAATTTACACTTCAATCTAAAAAATTGTAAGTATGTTTCGAAGAAAGTAAATAGTGCAGTTATTTGACAAATTAAAATATAAATCTTAAATAATAATCTAAAAGTTTTAATTTTTTAATTTTAAACCCTAAATTTAAATCTTGATAATTAAATACAATTAATTCATTATATATACTTATTATTTGTATTTACATATTAAAGCCTTTTTTTCTTCGTTTGTTAATTAGATTTAAAACAAAACTTGCTATTTTATTTTTCAACAAGGATAAGTAGTGATAGAATTTTAGGGTTATAAGATATAAACATCATGATCATTAATGGCTAAAAATATATTGTCTATACTTTTTTCTTATAAAACATAAAATTGTATATATATATATATATATATATATATATTTTCTCTTTCTCTTTTCCCCTCGACGTGTTACATGTTTAGGTAGATAGATATATGAAAATCTTGTGTTTGTGGCATTTTGTGGAAATTCAAAGGCCTTTTGGCTTCCATATTTGTTGTTTTCTGTTAGCATATAACACCATAAAACTTTTATAAATATATGGTCTAAATTCTTTCCCCACTGCCAAATTGTCTTGTACATATGTGCATACCATTGTAACTTGATTTTACACTTCACCTATAATGCTATTTGGTAGGGCCTTTTATATATACATATATATAAAGGTTTTAATCTGGCCATCAAAATGGTAAAACTAGAAATTTAAATTTATAAATTTTAATCGATATTTAATTGAATATAATAAAATAATATATTTTTTAAAAAATTTTTATTTTTATTTTTTTATTATTTTTTTCGATTTTAACTAGTTTATTCGATAATCGATTTTTACCATAAATTGAACTGTTAGTTTGATAGTTAATTTCCGTTTAATTAATCTAATTGAATTGACTAATTTGATCCAATCATATATATATATTATAAATAGTTTAACATATATATCATTAAAGCAAAACCTTGTTAAGCTCCAATACCTAAGTTAAATCATATTGATTAAAGAAAATGAGGATCACATTTTCAAATGGATGCATAAGCTATGCCCAAAATATAAAATGATTGTGTCAAAAAGATTCACTTCGACCGCAAGTGTTAAAGTGGAAAAATATTTTTATGTTATCTTTAGTTGTTGCTTGTAATGCAATAATAGAAAAAGTTGGATTAATTTATTATTGTGTATAATTAATTAATTAATTAATTAATTACAACTATATATGCTGTGTGTGAGTAATGGGACTTATGGGAAGCACGTGACACTACTTTTTGCGCATGCCAAAAGCACTCCAAACATGGAAAAATGGCACCTCACAAAATAATTGTTTTATTTTCTTTTTATTTTTTAAATTTTATTTTATTATCATTTTTATTTCGGGGATATTCACCTATTCTATTTTGTTCTAGATTCTTTATTTTTTTTAATAAAGAAAAAAAAAGATTTAACCGACCAAGACTAATGGGCACCGAAGATGTGGTCCTTGCCAGAGTAATAAAAGAGAAATTAAATACTCCATAAAGGATAATAAATGATTTATCTACCTATTATATATTCTCATATATTTCATAAAAAAAATAGTATAACATTCCTAATTATACTTCTCACATAATTTTGAGTAAAAAAAAATTATATTAACATAATAAATTATTTTTTAAAATAAAATATATATATTTTTTAAAAATGTAACCTTATAAAGTGATATATATTATGAAAATTATCAATATAGATATAAATTGATATAAATATAAATTTTTTTACTATACAAATTTAATCTCTATATCTCATAAAACTAAAATAGAATAGGAATGTGAAATATAAATTCTCATATATTTTTAATAAAATCCATATTTATACCATTTATCATATAGAATAAGCTCCACATATTATTACCAAAAGGTCTATGTGTCCATAAAAATACGTCAATAATTCGGTCATAATTAACAATGTTTAATTTTATTTCAATTTTTTATTGTTTTATCCTCCTATGTTTTAGGATAGAATCTATATGTGATTACCGTAATTATTAATTTTAAAACTACTCACGTTTAAAATAATAAACCACAATTGAAGAGTATTATTTTATTTTACTTTTGTTATTTTTAAATTTAAATTAAAACAAAAGAAAATTTCACATTGAAAATATATTTAATTGAAAATAAATATTAATCTATATATATGTTTATTAGTTAAGATTGCATAGAAATAAATTTTAGAGTAGAGTATAAATAATTAATTATTTTATTGCAATAATAAGGAAGTGGAGACATGGTCCCTCATATTTTGGATTTTGAATTTGTCCCAACCCAACAAGAAGAATCACGACACTGCCATTTTTATTCTTTAAAGAACTTTCTATTCTTTTGTTTTATTTCCTCAAGTAAGAACCAATGTTTACACCATTGGTCATAACTACGTTGATTGGACTCCAGAGTTAAAAGATTTGACATAAATTTCAAGGGTTATGCAAATAATAGTTCCAATAGTTTAAGTTTATAGCTTAATATTGCATAACTATGATGATGAAAAGTGTTTATTTCCAAATACAAGCAAAATACCATGAATAGTTTAGGAAGCAGGTCAAGTACTTTAAGATATATAGTAATTCAATAATTTTAATCGTTGATTTTAATTATAAAATAATTTTAAAATATATATAAATTAAAATCAACGATTAAGATTATTGAATTACCGTAAACTATGGAGCACTTGACTTTTTCTAATAGTTTATACAAGCAAAATATTATGAACAAAACCCTAAGAACATGTAACGTAACTAAGAAAAAGAAATTACAAGTATATAGTGTAATAATAACATTAGCTTGAATGAAATCAAACTACTATTTTTAGTAAAAGAATATATAGTAAAATTGGTTTTTAAAAGATAATTATTTATTAAATTTATTTTTTAAAAGATTTTATTAATTAAATTAATTTCTAAATAATTATATTTATTGTTTTATCATTACATTCATAATTTTTATTAACAATTAACTACGTAAAACATTAACTCACATATTAATATCTAAAAACGACGTTATCTTGCTTAGTTTTTTAACTATTAATGTCTAAATCATACCTAAATAAAAGTTAAATATCAACATATTTTATGAGAAAAAAGGTTCTCTAGCATGTTTTAACTCATTATTCAAGTGTGAATTTGACATTGATTGCTTCAAAAATCTTGTTAGGGTTTATATTCCTCAAACACAATCTTATTTTTCGACTTGCATATGTTTTCCACACGACAACAAAATATCAAAATACTAATATATATAGTAATAAATTTTCTTTCTAAACCGGTTGTTGCTATTGGTTTTAAAGAACTTTTATAACTAAATTAACTATTGTTAATTACTTTTGGATTAACTATATATGCTAGTTATTAAGCTTATTGTTTTATTTTGTCTTAGTAACAATTAAGTTATCTATAACGTTTCGGAATTTATATAAATCTGTAACCTATATATATATATATGATGTATTTCATTAACTTATTGCTTGGGGATTGTTATGTTCTATTTTAGTTTATTGAAAATAAATGAATTTAATTATTGGGAAAAATTTAATAACCAATAATTTTTATTTATATTGTTAAGTAATTTTGGTTTTCATACATAAATTTTGTTGATGTAGTTATATTATTTTATTTCAGAAAATAAAAGAAAAAATATTAATTTGCTAAGTGTTCTGTTAAAAAATAATTTAATATTTCCGATTAATTTTAACTGTAACGTGCACATAATGAAAACATACATAAAATTCACTTGATATCGCTTACGCATAATAAGATTTCATTAAAAAAAAAGAAACTGTTACATCATCTAATTAAGTGTTATTATCAGAATTTACTAAGCCAACCTCAAAACTCAAAGCTGAAATCATTAATTAAAGGACTAAAATATTTATTACTAATTTTTTTGTTGTCTATTTATTACTAATTTGATCGGTTACATATAATTAGATATGAAAGGAAAATCAAGATTATGTTAAATCCACAGAATTCCAGCTCCATGTATTTAGGCTTTACAAATTCCAATCCATAGATAGGGTTTTAATTTTTATTATTATTATTATTATTATTATTATTATTATTATTATTATTATATTTTTTTGGATGTCCTTGTATTTGATTTAAATATGTTAACCATAACTTTTCCATTTATTTTTTCATTTAAATAGGAAATATATATATATATATATATATATATATATATATATATAAGAAAAATAATACTTTTATGTCAAAAAAAAAGAAAAATAATACTTTAAGAAAAACAGTAATGAATGGTTTTTTTTCCTCTTCTTCAAAACAATCAATTTTTTAAAGTATATTTACATCAACTACGTAAAATAACTGGAATTGATGAAAATAGATTTTCACTTCTTTAAAATTGGAAAAGGACTTCAGGTCCAGCCAAGTAAAACTAAACAATTATATAAATGAGGGAGGGAAATTTTAGGTGAGTCATAAAAGAAAAAAACAACCAAATGGAAATTTGAAAAATATAGAAGTTATTAAAGTATGACCTAAATTTCAACAAAAATTTACTAGATACATCTATAGTTCGATTTTAACCCACACTTTCTTATGTTCAAGAAACCAAACTACAATTTGAGAAAAAGAAAAGAATAAATAATTATTAATTTATTATGGCTAGACAAATTTAGAGACATTGGTAAAATACATAATGGAAGTCTTAATTTTAATTTTAATCCTAAATTTTAAACTTTAAATATTAAATTATAATAAGTAATTTTTTCTTTTTCTATTAATTTTTTTCGTTTATGATAATCTAGACATACAATGATATTAGACTTCTTTACTCGTTGTGTGATTAATTATGAGATTATTTTTTGAAAATATCACTGTAATTTAGTAATTTAATTTATTTTCAATTTTTTACTATATTAAAAAATGATAAATTGTAAAATGATTTTTTACTAAAATAATTTTATTCCAAAATTACTTTTATTTTTTCTCAGGAAGTAAAAAATAAAAAAGGACAAAAAAAAATAAGACTTGTGAATAGAGTTTGGTGGCTTGTAAAGACTAAAAATAAAAAAGAGTGAATAGAGTGTATAGAGAGGGGGACAAGAGAGTGGGGGCGTGAAAACAGTGGGACCCATAAACGTCATTTCAAAGTAAAAGGACAGGGACAACCACGTAATTTCACCACCCTCAATTTTATTTTCCCTTCTTCTTCTTCAATTTTCTCTCTCAATCTCAATTTTCCCGGAAAATCCTCTCACCATCACTAGGGTTTCAACTTTCAACGCTCCATCCTCCTCAATCTTAACCGTAACAAACAAAAAAAACTCACTTTCTCACTCTCTCTCTCTCTATTTGAGGAGAGAAACAAACAGGAACAAGAACAAGAATACAGAGACACACAGAAACGACAACATTGGTTTCCCCGAACTCACCCCTCTCTCTCTCTCTATTCCTTCCTTCTCCATCAAGCTCCATTTCTTATTCCCTCACTCACTCACTCACTTTCTCTCTACTCCCTTTTTCACCTTCACACTTCATCCTCTTCTAAAGTGTGTTCAAAGTTCAAAGTTTTCAAACCCAATCTTCATATTATTTTCCTAAAGTCACCCCATTTTGTTCTCCTTCTATGGATTCCTCATTCACACTCACCTTTGAACAGAACAATAAAACCCCTTAGCTTATCAGGCCCAGCCAGTGTCTTGCCTCTCACACCTCACTAAAAATCTATTCTTTTTTTTTTTCCTTTTATGGTTTTTGATAATTAGGAAAATTTGTTCCTTTTTGGGTTTTTTTTTTCTTTCTGTTTTTCTTTTTATTTTTTGAAGTTTCTTTTTCTTCTTCTTTGAGCTGTAGAAGGTATAGTTTCAGCTCAACCAATATCACTGGTTGCACAAAATTACACACACCCTTAATTATCTTCTTAACCAAGCAAGCAAGCACAGAGAGTTGTGTAGCTAACATTTTTCTATGCCAAAGCCCATTCTTTAGCTAGAACTTTGGGGTTTTTCCTTTTTCCAACTTGCTTGATTGTGATTTGGAGTTGTGTCATTTGGGATTGTTAATAAGAAGGAATCATCATCATGGCTATGGCTGTGGCTCATCACAGAGAGAGTAGCAGCAGTGGTAGCATTGATAAGCACCTTGATTCTGGGAAATATGTGAGGTACACTGCTGAACAGGTTGAAGCTCTTGAAAGGGTTTATGCTGAGTGCCCAAAACCAAGTTCCCTTAGGAGGCAACAACTGATCCGAGAGTGCCCCATTCTTTCTAACATTGAACCAAAGCAAATCAAAGTTTGGTTCCAGA
>JASCZI010271891.1:181833-193251 GCA_036250425.1 Stylosanthes scabra
TGGCTCAAACTTTTAGTTTAAGTATCTCAATTATTGTTTTTTGTTTTGGTTTTTTGGTTTGAAAGTTTGCATCTTTTTGGTTATGTGAATTGTGGGGTGGTGTTGAAATGGAATCATGATGGTGCAGGTGTAGGGAGAAGCAGAGAAAAGAAGCTTCGCGGCTCCAAACTGTGAACAGGAAGCTTACAGCAATGAACAAGTTGTTGATGGAAGAAAATGATCGGTTGCAGAAACAAGTTTCACAGCTTGTGTGTGAGAATGGTTACATGAGGCAGCAATTGCAAACTGTAAGCATATATATGAACATACATACATGCCTATGTGTGATTAACAATTTTTGATGCACTACTATTGTTTCTTAGATCAGCATGTTATGAGAATATATAGTGTTTTTGTGTTTTGGCTGTTTGAACTTTGAAGGGTTATTTAAGTAATTTTTGTCCTTTGCTGCAGGCATCAGCTGCAACTACTGATGCTAGTTGTGATTCAGTGGTTACTACTCCTCAGCATTCCATGAGAGATGCTAACAACCCTGCTGGGTAAATTGGAAGCTATTCACTGAACTTTCTGCTTTTTATTTTTATTTTTATATATACATATAAGCTGAAGCTTTATCTGATTCTTTCTTTAATTGTTGGGATGCTTGCAGACTCCTATCAATTGCAGAGGAGACTCTGACAGAGTTCCTATCCAAGGCTACGGGGACTGCTGTCGATTGGGTCCAGATGCCTGGGATGAAGGTTTCCGTTCTTTTTTTTTTTTTATCTTTGGAACTATTTTTTTTGGTTACAAAAAAGTGATATTAATAAATGAGTTAATTAGTATTGTTTTTAAGGAGATCGGTATTGAGATTTTCTTACAATCATGAAGGCAAAAAGTTTAGTCTGCTAACCTTACAGATTTCTCTTTTTTTTTTTGTTGAAAAATATTGGCAGCCTGGTCCGGATTCGGTTGGGATCTTTGCCATTTCACAAAGTTGCAGTGGAGTGGCAGCTCGAGCCTGCGGTCTTGTTAGTTTAGAACCTACAAAGGTAGTTTATCACCTTGTAAATAAGTGAAAGTATGATTTGTGATTATTCTACCATTTCTTGATATACAAGTTAAGGTCAGCAATCTATTCGAGTTTTGAATTTCTAATTTCCTAAACTTTTAATAGATAGCGGAGATCCTGAAAGATCGTCCATCTTGGTTTCGGGAGTGTCGGAGCCTAGAGGTTTTCTCAATGTTCCCTGCTGGTAATGGAGGGACCATTGAACTTGTTTACACACAGGTGAGAATTCAAATACATCATTAGACAAATTCTGTTTGGTTATTAATCTGTGAGTAAGATTTAAAATTTGTTTCAGACATATGCTCCAACGACACTTGCTCCTGCCCGGGATTTCTGGACTCTTAGATACACTACAAGTCTGGAGAATGGCAGTCTTGTGGTGAGTTTGCGTCGATCTTATGATAATACTGTGACTCTTGCTTTATGAAGTTCTGCTTTGAAGTGAGATGATGCTTTAATTATTTTGCACTTAAATCCATTCTGATTCCACTTTTGAAGGTTTGTGAGAGGTCGCTGTCTGGTTCTGGGAGTGGCCCTAATGCAGCTGCTGCTGCTCAGTTTGTAAGGGCTGAAATGCTTCCCAGCGGCTATTTGATTCGACCGTGTGAAGGTGGAGGATCAATTATTCACATTGTAGACCACCTAAATCTTGAGGTTTGATTGACTACTTAACAATTTGGGCATCTGTTTTTCATTTCTTCTTTCAAACATTAATCTGTTTGTTGTTTTCTTCCAGGCCTGGAGTGTGCCAGAAGTGCTGCGACCACTTTACGAATCATCAAAAGTGGTGGCTCAAAAAATGACAATTGCAGTAAGTTTACCCGTTGTTAATCCATAAAATAATGTGTAAATTATCGTTTATTCATGTTCTACGTGTACTTATCGTCGTGTTGTTAGGAGATGTATTCATTTCGTATCATTCCATATTTTAGAAGATAGTTATTAATTAATGGTTCTTGTGATAGGCACTTCGATATATAAGGCAAATAGCCCAGGAAACAAGTGGTGAAGTGGTATATGGATTGGGTCGGCAGCCTGCAGTCCTTCGAACATTTAGCCAAAGATTGAGCAGGTAGGCAAATAGCCCGAATCACTGTTTCTTTGAAGCTTATTACAATCTGCAATTCCAAAGTGTTCAATTTGCATCATCCTCCTATATTTTGTACTCATGATTGGCTGAAATTGAAATATCACACGTACAGGGGCTTCAATGATGCTGTGAATGGATTCAATGATGATGGATGGACTGTACTAAATTGTGATGGTGCCGAGGATGTAATTATTGCAGTTAATTCAACCAAGAATTTGAGCGGAACTTCTAATCCTGCAAGTTCCCTAACATTCCTTGGAGGAATTCTGTGTGCAAAAGCTTCTATGTTGCTCCAAGTGAGTCTAGAATCCAATTGGGGGGAAATACATTTTCTTTGAAAAACCGTAAACATGTTGGTTTGAAATGGATGAAGGATTCTTTGATATAACATTTAATTGTTTTATGACAAGTCTTTCATATTACTGTTTTCAGAATGTTCCTCCTGCGGTTTTGGTTCGCTTTCTCAGGGAGCACCGCTCAGAGTGGGCTGATTTCAATGTTGATGCTTATGCTGCTGCATCACTGAAAGCTGGCACCTATGCTTATCCAGGAATGAGGCCAACAAGATTCACTGGCAGTCAAATAATCATGCCTCTTGGCCATACAATCGAACATGAAGAGGTAGTTTGCTTTTTCATTCCTGGCTACTTGCCGCACAATGTCTTTCTTTTTCGGGTATATAAATGGTTTCTACTTTCAAGCAACATTCCTGACAAGGTTTCATTTTTTTATTCCAGATGTTAGAAGTAATTAGGCTTGATGGCTATTTGCTTCTAGGGACATTCATCTCTTACAGGTGATGCATCTGACTCTTGTTGAAGTTGGAAGTCATTCTAATCCAATTCTTTAGTTAGGCTCTAAGTTTTTCAATTATGAAATTGTTTTGGAGATATTTTGATATTTATGTAATATTTGGTTACTACCTCATTCTAATGTTTCTTGTGGCCTTACTCATTTTTCAGATATGCAGTGGAATTGATGAGAATGCCGTGGGGGCTTGTTCTGAGCTTATATTTGCTCCGATTGATGAAATGTTCCCTGATGATGCTCCATTGGTACCGTCTGGATTCCGCATCATCCCATTGGATTCAAAACCAGTTGAGTTTTCGTTCTTTGTGTGAAACTTTCTCTAGCAAGCTTCCCTCTCCCCCTTCTCTATCCAGTTTTTTCGCTGTTACTGATGTCGGTCTATGGACCGGCCCTGTATGTTACTGTGTTTCAGGGCGATAAAAAGGATGCAACGACTTCTAATAGGACCCTTGACTTGACATCTGGTCTTGAAGTTGGCCCTGCAACTACTCAGGCCACAGGAGATGCATCATCAAGTCAAAACAACCGATCAGTGTTGACTATCGCATTCCAGTTTCCTTTTGACAGCAATTTGCAAGATAATGTTGCTGTCATGGCACGACAATATGTCCGTAGCGTGATTTCTTCTGTCCAAAGGGTTGCAATGGCTATATCTCCCGGAATGAACCCTACTGTTGGGTCTAAACTGTCTCCTGGTTCTCCAGAAGCCCTTACACTAGCTCACTGGATCTGCCAGAGTTATAAGTAAGTTCTTATTTCTACACTTCTGTAATGCTATTGTTTCGGTTAAATGATCCTAGGATTCTATCCTTGCAAGCATTAATATAGTGATGTCTCTTTCCAATATCAGTTACTATTTAGGGTCTGACTTGCTGAGATCAGATTCGCTTGCCGGTGACTCGATGCTGAAGAATTTGTGGCATCATCAGGATGCCATTTTGTGCTGTTCACTGAAGGTATGTATAGCTTTTGTGTTTCTGATGATAGCCTTTAACATGTATTTCGCGCGACAAGTATGTGATTGTCTTTTGTGCATTTCAGTCGCTGCCAGTGTTCATCTTCGCGAATCAAGCCGGCCTCGACATGTTGGAAACAACCCTGGTGGCTTTACAGGACATCACATTGGACAAAATATTCGACGAGTCTGGCCGCAAGGCATTGTGTGCCGACTTTGCCAAGTTAATGCAGCAGGTAATTCTGTTGTTTCACATTATGATTCCATTTTCTTGTCACAAGAACTACACTTGCCTATTCCAAAGTGCTGAAATTTGTGTGTTCTTGCATAAGGGTTTTGCTTATCTACCAGCCGGGATATGCATGTCAACAATGGGGAGGCATGTTTCATATGAACAAGCCATTGCATGGAAAGTGCTTGCTGCAGAAGACAACACTGTTCATTGCTTAGCTTTCTCTTTTATAAATTGGTCATTTGTATGAGAATGAATCCAATTTGGTGTATTTACATACCCCAGCTTTTTTTTTCTTTTCCACTTTGAAGTTCCAAATTTTTGTTCATATACTCTCTGTAACTCACAGGACAGGATCAAGTTTGCATTTAATTCGATTTAATTTATTTCTTATTTAGTGCAGAGACCAAACCATGTTGTAAATTTTCGTTAGTGTTTTTCTGACAGAGTTTAAGGAGTTTCATGTTTTTCTGACAACTCAGTATACTATACTTCATGGTTGATGACCACTAATGTCATTATCATCATTATGTTCATGCATTAATGATATTATATGATAAGATTGCATGCCCAATGATGTTAAATATCAACCATTTTTCTTGTGATTTCTGTGACCAACTACCTACCTTTACTTTTGGATTTTCAAATAGAAATTTAATCATAGTAAAAAGTTACATAATAATTTCATAATGTTGGCATAAAATATAGAAACAAGAACATTTATTGACAAATATTATTTTGAAAGCAACTTATATTTATAGGTAACCATTTGGTTGGAGGGTATTACTTAATATAAATAAAGAGTAAAACACCCTTTTTCGTCCCTTATCTTTTCATTTTGAACTTGATGCACCTTAATGATATTAAACCCCAGAGCGGCCAAGAAACCTGTAACCGATTGGAATAGGTTACTAGTGTAACATGCGAGGTTAAAGTAACTTTAACAACCTGCCATGTTACACTAGTAACATATTCCTAACTGATTGTCGGAGTTGATACGTCTAGTTTTTTAATTGCTCAAGGCCGATCCGAGGTTTAGTATGCCAAGTCCAAAATGAATGAAAAAGGTTAGGGGCCAGAAAGATGTTTACTCTATAAATAATCACTTTTTAATTAGAAAAATTCTACTATGAAAACAATAAGGATATTGACATATTTAGAAGTTAATCTCTCTCATAATGATAGCATTAATTACATATCAGATTTTAATAGCACAAATCAATGGTTAAGATTCAATCAAAGCATCTATTTTTACTAAAAGACACTTTAGTGTCTTCACCATAGACCTTCCCTTTTAATTAAAACACAAAGCTATCCCAATTTATTTTTAAATAAAACAATTTCCCATAAAATGTCCAAAATTCAATTTTATTAATATCATTCTCTTTCACCAGCATTATTTTGCAAGATTTGAATTTGAAACCATATTAGGGGAACAAAATGTTTAATCACTTAAATGATTAAATCAACCAAGCATTGGTACAAATTTCAATACAAAAGAAGCCACCCTATGAACAAGTTAACATTGAACCTCTCGGGTTTGGAGAATGAGATTTACATGCAAAACATTGCATACTAACATGAGAGCATTTAAGAATTTCTCACCAACAAGTAACAAAGCACCAATCTTAAAAAACATTGAGGTAAGACATGATAGCAACACTCATTTTTACAAGCTGCAAAAGTTTCTGTATTTCTTTTTGTGTATGTGTCATTGTTAGACTGTGTTTGGTAGCTTGGAAACAATATAGTGTCTCTCTATCAATGTATTTATGTCTTATCTCAGTTACCAAACACAGCCTTATGTTCGCAATGTAATTTTACCGGGATGCCAAGGACCAGAAGTTGAGTAGGAAAGAAGGAACTGTTGTGAACCAACAAATGAAGGCCATGCCTGTAGCAGTTTCAAACTGAACACAGTGGTTCTGTCCGCAGCTTCCAAGGTCGTTATCTATGAGCACGGTTATCCCTGCGGATGCACATGCTGCAGCAAATGTAAGAGTTGATGTGACCTGCATGCAAGTAAAGACACAACAAAGAACAAGTCCTGTGAAATTAACAACACTGTAGAGTTTTCGTTATTCGGTAAGGGGTAAAAAATAAAAAAAAAACATTGCACAAGACAAACTAAATGCTCCTGTGTCTAACATCATGATTAGTAAAGAAAATGGTAGTTGACTGAGCTTTTCAGTTACAAATCTGCAGTGATAGCAGTTCAAATAAATGTAAGTTGACTGGCATTATTTGAACACGATAAGTCCGATATCCATCTAACGAAGGAGGAGTGTTTGTTGACTAAATGTATGCGATAAAATGAGTAAAAAGAACATTTCTCTTTGAACATATTGATAAGAAGAGTGGTTTACATCAAGAGAAAGTTCAACCGAATGAGATCCTAGAATTGCTTGGAAGATGTGGCAATTATTTTGCACTGCAGTTGACTTCACATGAAGTTGATAGTTGAGAACCATTAGATGACAATTTAGTCAAATATATCAAATCATCCAACAATTCTCGACTATCAACTTCACGTGAAGGCAACTACACGTGAATCTTCGCCTATTATTGTTATTGAGGCTTGCTAGTTACTATAGAGATCTTACCCCATCACCGATTGTAAATAAACTGACAACTCGGTTGTTCTGCAAAGACCTCCTTACTAAGATGGCGTATAGATCAATAATAGCCAATGAAAGGCTCCACAAGATTTGCAAGCTCGCAGCCGCAACTAGGTAACTGATGAAAAGAGAATAAAAGGGATTTTATTAAATTACATAGCATTTCATGAACAAGAGAAGAAAATGGAGAAGGAGGAAGGCAAAAATTAGTGCAATAATGGAGCTTTATTAAACATGGATCAAAACTTTAAGATATTATCAGTGACATACAACAGAAGCAGAATCCGTAATCAATTAATCGAGTCATCTTAACAAGAATCATCGGGTTTCAAACCCACGACGTGCTAAAGGTTAATACATCTTAGTGGAGTCAAGCAAATTACATTCTATGAAATGCAAAATCCAAATCTAATTTGTCTGTAATGGAATAAATTTTCAATATGAAGAGAATCCTTCCTGCTTTCTAGGGGAACCATATACACAAGCATAATTCATTGGAAGATTATAATATCTTTTCAACTTGTTATAATTTCAATCACAGATTCACAAACCTTCTTCCATTCTAACATAGGCATTTTAAGCATCACAGATTCACAATCACAAACAACATTTATGAAAAAGAACAAATGGAGAAAAAGTTTCACATTCATAATAGCAGTCCAAATTTGATTGATTACCAGAAGGCAGTCACAGAAGGGAAGTCACTGGTCGACGCCATGATGGCGAGCGCAGCCGCGGCAAAAATAAACTGAGCGACACGCAGACATAGGCCACCTGATGTGCCTGGCATGCCTTGAATATCCTTCATCCTCACCCTTGGAGGAGGGTTAATGTTGTTGTTGTTGTTATTGTTATTGTTATTGTTGTTTTGGTCACCGCCGCCGCCGCCACCACCTCCTTCAGTAGTTGGAACTTCATCAATTGGGTGAACCGAAGCATGGCTCACACTCATTTCTTCTCCACAACACACTTCAATTCATAATCATGCCACCATCATCAATACCATCCAAAATTCACTTCCTTCTCCTCACCAAATCTGATGATCACATTCATAGAATGATAGAAACCTCATCAATTACCCACATGATTTCACATGAATGATATGATCTAAATCTAATCGCCCAACCAGATATTCACATGAACATAAATCAAACAACAAAAAAGGTGATTTTATTGGAAAAAATTCCATTTTTTTTGGGGGTAATCCTGATCTTATTTGATTAATTTATTGCATGCCCATTAATTCATTTCCATAAAAGACTACAACTTTAACCTCAAAATCAGCTAAAAACACAATCAAAACAACATGAATCAGATCAATTTCATTAATTCAAAGTAAAAAAAGGGGGAAAAGTAGAGAAAAAGACATACCCAGAAGAAGAATTGCAGTGAAATGGTGCTTGTTTTGTAACGAGGAATGGAGAAACATGGAATTGAGATTGAAAGAGTTGAATTTTTTTCTGGTTTGGTGAGCTGAAGGAGAAAGAGCAGTTGTTGAAGGTTTTACACTTCTTAGGGAGGGAGCGTTTGGTGCACGCGCCAATAGTGAAGAAGAGTTGTCTTTTTCACTCTGATTTGGCGTAACATCTACTTAAAGCTATCAATTTTGAAGATCAAAATAATTAGGATGAATAATCAGCTCAGCCCCTATTTTTTATTTTTTAGACTTTTTGATTGTTAATTTTTTATTTTATAAAATATTTTGATCCCTTATGATATAATAAAATAGGGGTTGGAAAGTCTTATAAATGAAATATCAGGGTCAAGAAGGGTGTGTTTTTTTAGGGGTCTCGTTGTCTTTCGATATAATTGTCGGAGGTCTCGTTGGTATTTTTCTCAAATAATTATAAAAAGGTTAATCAAAGTTTTATTCTATGTAAACTTTTTTTTAATAACGATACACGGATATATATCCATACATTAATCCCAATAAAATGATTATTAATTTTTTTGTTGTGACTAAAATTTTTATATTAGATTTTATTATTTCTGTGTTTGATATGTATATTTATTAAATATGAAAAATATGAATAGATGTATGGATGTATACATATAACATTTTACTATTTCTTTTATCATTTATTACCACTCTACCAAAAATTTATCTTCAAAAAGATTTATAGTAATGTAAAATTGATTTATATGTTAAAGGAAAAAACTAGGATAATAATTAGGACTGTTTCATCTAAGCTTAGATTTTTTTTCTTTACAACAAAAAATTGTAAACATCAAAATCATAAATATCTTAATTAACAAATACTACAATACTTAACTCATATATCATTAATGAAGAAAATGTGACAAATAAAAAAAATATGTCTACATCTTTTAATTTATACACATGTCAAATCATTATAACATATTATAAATGTTTAATTATCCCATTTATAATTTTTAAAACTCTTATAAATACAACATTTAGTAGTGATAACTTATTTCTAACATGTAGATTTAAAATATAAACATTCCAAAAAATTACACACCAATACATAATTTAGTTAGATTTTCTAAATAAAAAATTAAAAAAAAAGTTTTCTGTGTGATTGAAAATATAAAAATATTATTATAAGTTATTCAATTAATTATTTATGTATTTATAGGTATTATTTTGCATATTCTAATCTATATTTTAATATATATTTGTATAAATAATTAATTTAATATCTGACTTTTAATATTACATGGTATATGTAGCACTGTTGTAGCAGTACTAATAGACTAATAGTAATAATAATAATAATAATAATAATAAACTAAAATAATATGAATTAAGCAAACTCTAAAATAGTAAAATAACAATAATACGCGCTGCTCCCTTCGAGTGCCTTCACTCTCTTTGGTGTGCTTCATTCCGTAATTCCCCATTACATTTCGTGTCGGTCGTTCCGTCCGCCACTAAATTTGTTTGTTTGGTTTTTAAGAAAAAATCATCCAAATAAGTCAATTTTTAAAGTAGGACAGTTTAATTCCACAGATTTTAACATATATAAAATAATTTTTAACGTTTATTTTTATTAAATAATATAGTTGATCTCTTACATTTTTTATTAGGAGAAGAATAGTTAGTAACTGCATAACCTTATAACAGAAATTATCATTGTTAGTAATAACCTTATAGCATTATAATTTGATTATAACCAGAGTAAGCATTCATAAAAGATAAAGTATTAAAACCATAAGTGTTATCAACAAGCTTATCTATGCAAGGTAAAGGATATGCGTCCTTAGGGCAAGCTCGGTTGAGGTCTGTGAAGTTTACACACATCCTCCATTTACCATTATGTTTCTTTACCATGACCACATTAGCTAGCCATGTGCTGAAGCGGACCTCTTTGATGAAACCAGCTCTGATTAACTTCTCGGTTTCCTCTTGTGCTGCCTTCTACTTCTCGGAACCGATGTGTCTTTTCTTTGAGCAACTGGTCGGACTGCTGGATTGATAGCAAGTCTATGGTAGATGACCTCTGGATCTATTCCAGGCATGTCAGCAGGACTCCATGCAAAGAGATGGACATTGTCTCTTAGGAGTTTGATGAATGCAGCTTTCTCCGTGGGCGGCAAAGTGCTGCCAATGTAGGTAAACTTGTTAGGATCATCGTCAAGGATGGGCTTTTGTAGCTCTTCGGTTGGTGTTGGACGATCTTCAGGGTTCGTCCATGGATCGAGTTCTGTTAGAGGTGGGAGCTCTTCTACGTTGTAGACCGAGTTCACATTCTTCGGTTTTACTTCTGGAGACATCACCAGACTAGTGTTGTATCACTTCCGAGCTTTCTTGCGGTCGGCATGGACAGTGGCTATCTTGTTATTCTGCGCAAGAAACTTAACACACAAGTGTAAAGTGAAAACAATAGCTCCAAAAGCGTTTAAACTAGGTCTGCCTAATATAAAATAATAAGGACTAGGACAATCAACTACTAAATATTGAACATCAAGAGTTTTAGAGTTAGGAGGTTCACCGAGTGTGGTTCGCAACCACACATAACCGAGGATTGGGACACGCTCGCCTAAGAAGCCGACCAGTTCTCCTGTAGACGGTTGAAGTGCTTTCTCACTGATTTGCATCATCTTAAAGGTAGAGTAGAACAAGACATCGGCACTGCTCCCTGGATCGAGGAGGACCTTATGGACGAGCAGTCTGCCTATGAAGATAGAGATGACCACTGGATCATCTAGGTTTGCCTTAGTTGTTTTAAAATCGGATGGTTGAAAGGTGATCTCTAGGACGTCGAGTTTGGGAATGTAAGAGAGGTCAGTTCCCTCAATGGCCATCGTTGCCTTGAAGGACCTCTTCCTAACCGAGATGGAATTACCACCTCCTGCAAAGCCTCTAGAGATATGAAGTAGCTCTCCTTCCATCTCAGGGGTTCCATCGACAATTTGTTTGTCCTTAGACTTTGGGTTGGAAGAACTCTCAGTGGACCTCTTTGTCATCCGCCCACTGATATATTTGTCCAAGTGACCTTGCCGAGCCAGCTTCTCAAGCAAGTCATTGGCTATGACACAATCTGATGTGTTGTGTCCATGTTTTTTTTTATGGAAAGTACAGTATTTTGATCGGTCAACGTACTTTTGGTCTTTGTAGTTTCCAGCCTTAGTTGGCGGTTTGATCAGTTTGGAATTCAAGATCTCTTTGATGATCTCAGATTTGTCTTTGTTGAACTG
>JASCZI010271892.1:0-39289 GCA_036250425.1 Stylosanthes scabra
GGTCCTAATGATATCGTGCATGTTGTGACTGATAATGCGGCTAATTATGTTGCTGCTGGTAAGCTTATCAATAGAAAATATGATAATATCTATTGGTCTCCTTGTGTTGCTCATTGCCTTAATCTGATTCTAAAAGATATAAGTAGCAAGCCTAAAATTTCTGATCTTGCATCACGTGCTTCCAAGATTACTGTCTTTGTGTACAATCATATGGTGTTCTTATCTTGGCTTAGAAAAAGAAATACTTGGAAGGAAATTGTCCGGCTTGATTTAACTCGATTTGCCACTGTGTTCATCACTTTAAAGAGTATCTTTGAACACAAGGCTGATTTGCAAGCATTGGTTGTAGATGCACACTTTACTGGTCACAAATTAGGAAGGAATATCTTGGACAATAAGTTTTGGAATGATTGTTTTACTGCATTCCAACTAGTGAGCCCATTGATTAGATTGCTGAGGATTGTTGATGCCGATGATAAGCCATCATTGGGCTATGTATATGATGGTATGATGTAGGCAGAAGATGCTATCAAGGAAATGTTTAGGCACAACATGGATTCATATCAGCCTTACACAGATATTATCAACTCTAGGTGGGACAAACACTTGAAGAAAGATATTCATGCAGCTGCTTATTTTTTGAATCCGGTTGTCTTTTATGATAAGAAGAATTTTAAAGAATCGTCTGAGGTGATGGGGGGTTTACTTGATCTTGTTACACTACACTGCAAGTGTAACAATATAGATTCAGTTGAGGCCATGAAAGAAATACAGTTATATAGAGATCAGAAGGAAAGCTTTGCTAGGACCGAAGCTATTCGAACGACCAAAAACCTTAAGCCTGGTAAGAATATTTGTTTATGCTTTCATTTTCTTAATTGATAGTATGGTTATGGTTAATAAATATTTATGTCTAACTGTAGATGAATGGTGGAGATTGTTTGGTGGTTCTGCTCCTATATTGCAAAAGATTGCAATTCTAATTCTTAGCCAAGCTGCTGCCTCTTCGGGTTGCGAGCGGAATTGGAGTCTTTTTGATCAAATTCATACAAAAAGAAGAAATAGGTTGGAGCATGATAGGCTAAATGATATCGTGTATGTTACTTACAATTTGCGTCTCAAATCCAGGTAATACTTGTCCTTATGATAGTATGTTGTATTAATCTTCAAATTGTAATTTTAGCATGCCATGTTGTAAGTTGATGTTATATGTTGTTGCTGTTTTTTTAGGAAAGAAAAGGAAAAAAGAAAGCAAAAAGTGCAATTTGATCCAATTGATCATGAAAGCATAAGTATGGTAGACTTTTGGGTTATGGAAGAGGTTGTGGAGAGAGAACCTGATCTTCCAAGTAATGTGGAAGACTTGCTACGTGAGTTTTGTTTATAGTTTATTTAATTATTTCTAACACTTTTATTGGAATAAATTTAATTGCTCATGTTATGTCTGTTTTGATCTTTCTTAGGTGATTTGGATATTGATCTTCCAGGTGGTGATGGTGGTACTACAAGCACATTTCATGCCACATCTTTGGATTCTTCTCAGGATGGTGGACTTGATGCTCAAGATGATCTTAATCTACAGAGTCTATTTGCAGATTTTGATGGTTGATGACAAAATTTAATGTTGACTTTGTTATTTAGATATTCTCCTCCTCATTTGGATGTTTTTTAGATGTTAAGTTGTTAACTTATGACTTCTTTGTTGGTATTTTGTTGGATTATGACTTCTTTGTTGATGTACTCTACTAAGATTCCTAAGTTTATGTCAGGATACTTGACTATTTTAGTATTTTTTAGTGTTGAATTTTATTATTTCATTATAAAACGATTTTTCCAATTGAACCCCGGTTGGATCGTTTGAACCAGTGAACTAGTGAACCAGTAGCTATAGCGGTTCGATCTCCGGTCCAGTTTTCCGAACCTTGCATATCTCGTAATCACATCTAGAATTTGGTACACAATAATTAATTTATAGTGTCTGCGTTTTCCATGCAGCTAAAATGCATGTTAACGAGTTCATTCATAAGTCATAACATCCACTACTACACTATATAAACCCCAAAGATGCATGGTAGCACATTTATACAAAAACACACTAAGATCATCACCATGGCTAACAAACCCATTATTCCCCTTCTTGCCATGCTAACAATTCTCATCATCATGATGATGACCCAAACCATTTACTCAGCACCCGAATTCGCCATAACCTTCGACGGTTTCGATAACGACTTCGAGATCCATCTCGAAGGCGATGCCACCATCTCCGCCGACACGAAATATGTCCAACTAACCAAGATCAACGCCGATAACGGCAACCCGCTCCCCCGCAGCGTCGGCCGTGTCAGCTACTCCAATCCCATACGCCTCTGGGACAGTTCCACCGGCGAGGTCGCCAACGTCACCGCCATCTTCAAGTTCCTCATCAATGCTCCCTACACCACTCCTCCCGCCGACGGCCTCGCCTTCTTCATCGCTCCTTTTAACGACACCCTCCCTCCCGACTCCTACGGCTCCGTCCTCGGCCTCTTCCCGGGCCCTCCCGGCGAGATCCACAGCAACAACATCGTGGCCGTTGAATTCGACACGTTCACAAACCACGGCTACCAAGATCCAGACTACAAACACATCGGAATCGACGTTAACTCTATCGTTTCGGAGGCGACGACGGAGTGGAGATACTGGAGAAATGGAGTGGCAGATACAGTGAGGATTGGATATAACCCTCACACCAAGACACTGACGGTTGCTGCTGAATATACTTCTGGAGATAGGGTTGACTTATTGTCTCATGAGGTTGACTTGGCCGCTGTTCTTCTTTAATAAATTAAGAAAAAAATTTGAAGACGGAATGGGTTAGGATTGGGTTCTCCGGCGCCACCGGAGACTATACACAATCAAACATAATTCAGTATTGGTTCTTGCACACGACATTGCACCATGTCAGTAACGAAGGCTATATTGCAAGCGTTGTGTAGCTTTTGAACCTTCTACGTACCCTATAATAATTAATTCCAATGATCCATGTTTGTTGCCATGCACGCGTGGATTATATGGATGATGATGCCAATAAGTCTGTTACTATATATTGTGCATCTTTGTTGTCTTCGAACTTATTAGCTTATATCATGATCTATGAATCTCAACTTTAATTAACATCATCTAAGTTGTGATTTTAACACTTTGGTTCTGGTCGTTAATATAAAGATATAACAAGCAATTTCACATAAAATTAAAAAAGTTAAAAAGTTAAGTACACTTGATTATTTATAGGAATCAATTCTTTAGTTAATTAACATGTGTTAATTAACTTTTGATTAAGATTTATAATTTAGAATATAAAGTTAATAATTTTTATTTAGAGTTTAAAATTTAAAATAAATAATTTTTAAAAAAAAAGTTGTCCGATATTGAAAAAAGAAATGTACTATCTAACATTAGTTTGAGTATAATAATTTTTAAAATTACTATTTATACATTAAGTAAAAAAAAAAAAACTGCAGAAGATTGATATGGACAAAAAAGTGATTTTCTACATACTCTCGACTTCTTTTATTTTTTAGTATGTTACCAAAATAAAATATGAAACAAGATACATGTTCACTAATAAGCATATGACTTTTTTAATTTTGAATGATGAATTTTTTTAATTTAGTGATAATAAATGAGTTATGGATAATATATTTTGTGATCACTCTTATTTTATTTGGATAATGATAGTTTTTATTATAATTTTTTTTCATTTTAGATAATATAATTTAATTATTAATTTTCTAAAAATTTTCTAATATTAATTCTGTAATATTATTATTTTTTATATGTATGTTATACTCTAATATATATTTTATAGTTTATCCTAAAGATTAGTTTTGATGATTAATTTTATTTTAGTGACCTGTCAAGTACTCGTTGAATAACCCTTTCAATCCTAAGCTATCCATGTAAAAAAAAAAAAAAATCTTAAGCTATCTAAAGAGTCCAGAAACAAGGTTTTGAAGCTCCTACATCCTTTCAATCCTAATTTCTGCTCTTAAAAGAGAAGGAGCGCGCACCCTATCCGATTCTTGACAATATACACTACGGACCACGAGGTTCCTATTAAAAAAAAAATATTCATTCCGGTCCTTGATTTTTGTGGACATTTGATAACTTAGCCCTTCAGTGAGTTTTCTTTAACGGAGCTTGCATACGTGGCACGTTAAGTGATGTCCGTTAAGTGATATGTAGGATAGACTACCCGGCTCCTGATAATTATCATCTTCTTCCTTCCACCCAGCCCGGTCCCTGATAATTTATTCATCTTCCTCTATTGACCTGACCCGGCCCCTGATAATTTTTTTATCTTCTTTCTTCTACCCAGTCCCTGATAATCTTTTCATCTTCTTCCTTCTACTGAGTTCCTGATAATTTTTTCTTTCTTCCTCTATTGATAAACTCTAATTACTTCAAATTTTTCTCTTCCATTTGTTCATCTCCATGACCATGAGCCATAGAGAGCAATCAAGAAGGAGTTTTAAAGATATATACTCCACCACTTCCATTTGTTCCCCTCTTCCATTTGTTCATTTTTCACTACCATACACCCACTTTTTCAATTTTATTCATCGTGCACCCACTACTTCTATTTGTTTATATCTTCCATTTATTATTTATACTCCATTGTTAGCAGCTTCATCTTCTTTGCTATCAAGCTTCATTAACGAATTTTTTGGATGAAGAAGATTAGGATTTTGCACTTTTCCATAATTACATAGTACAAGAAAGGGTTTTGCAAGAAAGAGGAAGAGAAAAATTAATTTTATCAAGGGCTGGATTGAGTCCGTTCATCCACATCATCCCGTTTACATGCCACGTATACTAGTTTCATTAATTTTTAGGTCATTCCATTGACAGAAGGGCTAACTTGGTAAACAGATATTAAGTTCAAAGGCCGGATTGATGATTTTTTTTATTAGGGACCTCTTTAATTTTTTACGTCATTATCAAGGACCTCGTTGGTATTTTACTCAAAAGAAAATGGTAAGGTGGTGATGAAGACATGATCACAAAACTCTTAAAATAAATTGCCACTATCTACTAAACAATGATCAGTTCTCAACATACCTCTACAACATCAATGAAATCTTGCTTTATGTGAAATGCACCAATCCACTTAAGTGTGATCTGGAGTCCTATATGTAACAAAACAGAATGCCAAAACTTAGCCACAAAATTTCTTGACACAAATGTAAAGAATTAAGCAGGCAAAACTCTCTTTTATCTCTTAAATGATGAAATAAAAAAAATCTATGTTTAGAACAAGAACTAAGAACACCAAGAATCAAAACAATATTCATTTTATTAAAATTAATTTAGTATAAAATTATTAAACATAAATTATTTTGACACAAAATTCACTTTTATTCAAAATCAATTCTATAAAATCTAAGTTCATTTTATTTTTTTAGTTTGACAATTGCTAATTCTTTAGAAAGTAACTCATTGTCCTTCACCCCAATTCTACCTTTGGAAATGTTTTTTTTTTTGTTTATTAAAAAAATCTACCTTTGGAACATCAAATCAAAACCCTAAATTCAAAATTGGGTTGGGTTGACGAAAATACGTTGAGCACGAATAGACGAAGCTCCTCGTTATTAATTTTTTTGTTGTAAAATCAGGCATTTTTGCACCTGTGAAATAAGGCTTATTAAACAATTAACTTTTGTTTGGGCCCTTTTTATATGAGTATGTTTTGTGAGCGTGAAAGTCGAGGCCCAAGTTGGGATATAATTTCAAGTTTGTTACAACCCAGAATACTAGGTCACTGTGTACAAACATAAAAAAAGAATTCTAGCTCACCAAAAAAAAAAACAAATCTAGAATACTAACACAAAAAAAACTAATTAATTTAGATGATCTAGTAATCAAATTATTGATCTTCTTAAATTATATTTTAAGACAAATTAATTCTACTTTATGAATAGGACAATTTAATTATTTTTAGCTTCATTACATTTTATTTGGAATTTTGGATAATTTGCGAAATTAAAATTATCAAACAAAATTATTAGCTTTGACTACTATATTGATATTGATACTTGATAGGACCATAATCTAAAGCATTTCTAACAATACAATTAAAGCCTTGGTACTTGAACAAATTAGATTGAAATTACTATCAAATTAGCGAGTATCTTATTTTAGTTTTAATTCTCTTCTCATTTTGATTCCCCAAGTTTGCAACTACCCTTCCCGGCGGCCTGACTGCGGAATGCGGACGCCCCTCTGAGTTGGGAACCACACTACTTCGCATAGCTCTGCTTTCTTTTTTATATATTTTTTTATTAAGAACTATAATATAAGTTAGGTGAGGTCTTATTAAGGTGTAATAGAATTTAATTTTTATATATCTTCAATGTAAAAAATTTTATACTATAATATAAAACTCTTTATATCATCCTCCATCAAAAATTAAACTTTTAATAATAAAATTTAATTTTCATGCACGTTAGTTTTAAAGAATTTTATACATATATTCAATCAGGTGTTATCACATAATAAAAAATAATTAATTTTTAAATCGATTAATTCTAAAGTTATGCATTAATCTAATTAGATTAGTGTATTAAACTCTAATAATAATTTGATGTTATTGTTTTGCAATAAATTCTTAAATAAACCTTTTATTAACAACTAATAGTTTTTTTTTCTTTAAAAAAAGAAAATGGAGAAGTAGCAGGTCTCATTTCCTTTTGATGAATGTGCTGTGTTATGGTTTTCCAATGACATCACGCAGCTAAACGAAGAAGAATAACAAAAACAAATCAAGCAGCGCACAAATCTCTCTCTCTCTCTCTCTCTGCGATGGCTCTTTCACTGTCGCGGCTTCGTCACCCTCTCATCTCTCGCTCCCTTCGCCTCCTTTCCTCTTCCTCTTCCTTTTCCAGATCCCTCTCTCGGTACGCTTTTTCTGCAATCATGTGTTTCTTGATCTTCTTACTTCTTCCGCTTTTCTCTGAATTTCTGTTGTTTTGCCTCAAATTTAATCATACGTTTCGGTAGTTTTAGCTTATAGGAATCCGGTTGCTATAGTTTCTGTCTTGAAGGTTAGCACTATTTAGATGGCAATTTTGCGATTGAAGTTCACATTCCTCAATCCTCATGTGTGTTCAGTTCAAGTGAAGTTTGTAATGCGATCCTTTACGTTAGTGATTACTTAGGGAAGCATTGTGCATAATGATTAGGAGCTGGGAGAGTAGTGCTGCCTCATTATCTTGGATTAGATCATGATTTCTCATTCTTCATATTAGGGCTGCATGATTTCTTTTATTGAATTGGTTACTAGTTTGTGATTGATATGCTCCATGAATTGGTTCATCGGATTTGTGTGCATATATAATGTTGTATGTTCTAGACCTTGGTGACCAAATGTACTTTGATTCTTTGTATCATGTGTGAATTTACCTGCTTCCATATGAGCAATTTAACAGCAAAATGAAATGGTGCTGGCAATTACTTAGTTTTAGCATAATTCTTGTATATTTATTTGATCCATCTGTACTGAATATGACAGTATCTGTTGCTTTCAAGGAATCATTTGATTTCTTTGTTACTTTTGATATAATGCTAGGTTTTCAATGTTTAAAGAATCTTAAATTATTATTATCATGGTGCTTTTTGTTTTTTAACTTTTCTTCTTTTGTATTTTTATAACGTTGCTTCCGAGGTTCTAATGTATTATTTTGGATTTTGTTCTTGTCGCAGAACTTCCAACTCAGGGATTTACTCTGTGGGTTGTGATGAGCATCGAAGGTGTGCATCCATTAACCTGCACTTAACTGCAAGCTTAGGGGTTCTAATGTTTTATTTTGGATTTTTTATATTAGCTGCAAGCTTAGGGGTTCTTTACTTATTTTGATTCTTATTCATGGGATTGATTTGAGTTTTGAAGATGGCAAATTCGGGTAATGTCAGTCACATTACGATTATTAGTGTTGAAATTGGCTCCTTCTTTGACCACCCAGTTATCATTGTGAATGAGATAACCAACTTTTTCTCTTAATCCAACCTGCCTTGCTTGAGCCTTTGAAATAAAAATGTGAAAGCATACCAATATAGAATCATCAGCTTAAGTTTCTTGATCTAGCATCAGATGTCCAATCCGCTTTTGGTGCAAGTGTCGGTACTTCTCTGGTTGACCATCCATTCTTCCAGCTTATCAAATTTAGATAGTGGGGTCGGGATAAGCATTCTCTATGTTGGATATGTCACACAAATGTCATTCCTTTTGATTTAGCATAATCATTCATCATGTCTTCTGCATGGTCTTCCTAGCAATTTACTAACAGTGATGTTTATCAGGCTTACATCTTTGTCTAGGCTTACAGGAGTTTGTGATAGTTCTTTAAAGCCAAAGGTTAGTATTTAAGTGATATATATATATAAAAAAATCAAATTGTGACTAGATTCTCTCTGATAACTTTCATCTTTTCCACAGTGGTTTGGCATCAGGTACTTCTCATCTGCAGGTACTTCATGTTTCACTACTCGTGTTCCCACACTCTATATAGTTTTACTTTTGTGAACTTAACATGCATGTGTTCTTCTCATCTTATGATGTATCTTGCAAATGTTATGTATTTTCAGCAAATTTCTTGAATTAGTTATTAAATGGCATGTGAAGGGCCGGCTTGGCTCAGCGGTAAGCTCACTTACCGTGGAGTTTGAGGTCGTGGGTTCGAACAGCCTCTCTACGAAAGTAGGGGTAAGGCTGCTAGTATATTCCCTTCCCCAGCACCCCACCAAGTGGGACTTGAACTGGGTTGGCCCTAGTTATTAAATGGCATGTATTAAGTGTTTTGAGTTTGAATCTTGGTATGTTAACTTCTGATCATTTGTCCTCTTCGTTAGACTCATCACACCTAGTAATTGGAATGCCTGCTTTATCTCCTACAATGGTAAGATTGTGAGAACTTAATTTTTAACTTTCTTTTATCTCCCTTCACGATATTGCATCCATGGAATGTTGTTGACCTTTCCCTGTGGTTTCAGACCCAAGGTAACATTGCAAAATGGAGAAAGAAAGAAGGAGATAAGGTCAGCTGCCAAGTATAGTTATAGAGTATTGGTTCAATGCATCACTTTGGGACTTGACAATTTGTTAATTAATCATTTCCTCCTTACTTTTAATTAATCTAACAGATAGAAGTCGGTGATATACTATGTGAAATTGAGACTGACAAGGCTACACTTGAATTTGAAAGTCTTGAAGAGGGGTAATTTTCTTATCCTTCTTTTCACTTTCCCCTTGTGGGGTTATGGATGACTTGTGTACTAATGATTAAATTAGAGTTTGTTATCATCTAAAAAATCGACGTGTTATCCAGTTCTTTGTGGTGACTTGTAATAAATCAGAAACATCATTGGAAACTGATTTTGACCCTAGAACTCAGATAATGAGATATGCAAATTTGTATGTATAGAAAACTCGGCAGTTATTGTATGATACCTGCAGATTTCTTGCTAAGATATTGGTACCTGATGGTTCAAAGGATGTGCCTGTTGGACAACCAATTGCAATAACAGTGAGTCATCTTTTAAGTTCCAATTATTGAATTATTTCTTACGTGGAAATCTTTGTTAATTATACATCTCGTAAAGTAAATTCATTCAGTAGTCTTCTGAAAGAGATTTCTTTCTCTTATCCCAAAAGAAAAAAAAAAACCTTTTATTTTTCATTTTAAATGATGATAATATAAGAACTTTTCAAGTTACTGTTTGCTCACATGATCTGAACCATGATTTTTTTGTATTTGAATTCAAATTTACACGTGCATTACACACACTATTAGTTGCCTTTACTCTTTACCAGTATCTCCTCCCATCCCCCCCCCCCCCTTTTCTCTCTTTTCCCCCCCCTGAAGTAAACTTTCAAATTAGGGTTGGGCATAGGTGTATTCTCTTTCTGTATGTCTGTACGATTGTACTCACATTCCATGAAGATGTTTATTTGGCCATTCAGTTATAATAGAGTAAGGAACACTGTTCTCACGTCTATGTTTTACAGCACTCGTGCATGTTCTGCTCTGATTCAGGCAATTTTTATCAGAAAATGCATTCAATTTCCCTCTTTGTCTCTCAATCATATTCTTTCTAAATTTTTCTTCTTTTGATTACATGTTCCTGTCGTTATCTATTCTTTTTTTTACATAATCTGAAAGCACTATTTCCCCCCTTCCTGTAAGCACCAGTTAATTTTAAATCATAGATTTGTGGGATTTTGCTTGACAATTTTTTCTGTGGGCTTTGACAAGGTTGAGGATCAAGATGATATTAAAAATGTCCCTGCTTCTGTGGGAAGTGGGACTGAGGTTAAAGAGAAGAAACCAACGCATCAGGATGTCACAGATGAGGAAAGGAAATCAGAGCCAACGTCCTCTGAGATTAATGCATCAGAACTTCCACCTCATATCGTTCTTGAGATGCCAGCTTTGTCCCCAACAATGGTGAAAAGATTGTGATGTTTCTATGGTTACCATTACCACCATTTCCCAATTTTTCTCCCTATTGCACAATTAATTTTGAATTTTTTCCCTGTACAGAACCAAGGGAACATTGCTAAATGGAGGAAAAAAGAAGGTGACAAGGTTAGTGATGTTTTAACATTAGATTTTGAGTGGGATTTCCTTATTTTAGTATAAGTGCAAAGGTTATGAATGCTCATTAATATTCATATATTATTTTGTCTGCTGTGCATTTACATATAATTCATCTAACAGATTGAAGTGGGTGACATACTATGTGAGATAGAGACCGACAAAGCTACCCTTGAATTTGAAAGTATGGAAGAAGGGTAATATTCTTTCCATATCCTGAAAACTGTTAATGTGAATATTCTTATTATTTGTTATGGTTGTGTGCATTGTGAAATGCTTAATTATTTTACACAAGGAGTTTCCTGGCCAAGATGCGACACCTTAAATAATTTTCTAAAATAATAAAGATTTGAGAAGTGTAATATGATTAGCAAATCAGACATTATACCTTTTATGGACATGTCTCGTATTAGTTTTCATCAATCAGCAAGTTACAGTTTCACAAAAGTAAGTCCTGCTAGTTGTCTCCAGTCTCATTCATTTATGCAATTTGTGGTAGATTACATTACATTCCCTCCAATTATGTATATCTTCTTGGTTACTCTTTATTTTTTTTTTCCTTTCCCCTGATTACAGACCAAACTTTTAGCACAAATTTTATTAACATTATTTAGATATGTCAAACATTCTTTATTTTTTACTCATGCCTATCATCTGGATTATAGATACCTGGCTAAGATACTTGCACCAGAAGGTTCAAAAGAAGTGGCAGTTGGACAACCTATTGCAATAACAGTAAGTCCGTTTTGTTTCTCTTAAAATATATTTGGGTAAGAGTAGGATCCTAACATTTTGTTTCTCTTCCCATGAAAGGAAACATCTAACAATATTGTATCTACTTATTGGTCAGTTTGTCCTCTCTCTTTTTTCATGACATGCACTGGAATATATAAAAATAATACTTTGTGTAATGCAAGGTTGAAGATGCAGGTGATATTGAAGCTGTAAAGAGTTCTAGTGGTAGCAGTTCTTCAAGCAAAAAGGAGCAGACCACACAACGTGATACTAAAACTGAGGTGAAAGCTCAGAAAACTAGTTCAAAAAGAATTAGCCCAGCTGCAAAGTTGCTAATTTCAGAATATGGATTGGATGCGTCCACACTGAATGCATCTGGTCCTCATGGCACTTTACTGAAAGGGGATGTTCTTTCTGCAATTAAGTCAGGAAAATTGACTCCAAAACCTTCTTCAGCTAAAGAAAAGGCACCACCATCTCAAAGTCATCAACAATCTGCAGCCTCACCAGAGTCAAAGTCTGCATCTGCCTCAAAGCAATCAGATGCATATGAAGATCTTCCCAATAGTCAAATTCGCAAGGTTGGTCCAATGAATTTTCAGTTAAACAAGAGAAAGGATCTTCAATGCTTTCTAGAGGCATGTTGTATTTTAGTGAGAAGTATCCTTTCTAAATAAGGATATATGAAGAGCATTCAAAAGGGTCTTTGAGAAACCCAGTGTTAGTTTGCTTTAATTTGGAGTTGAATGGTTCTAATATTTAAGGGGAAATGTTTGTTATTACACCTATTGTTGAATGTTACGCAGGTTATTGCAAAGAGGTTGTTGGAATCAAAACAAAACACACCACACTTGTACTTATCATCAGGTTTTTATTCTCCTATGCCCTTCATATTTGTCCAACCTAAATCATCTGTACACTGACTAGCTAATATATCTTTTCATTGCCGTGAGTTAGATGTTACTTTGGATCCTCTTCTCTCCCTTAGAAAAGATCTTAAAGGTATGGACTAGTAAAATTTATAACTAATGATCCAGTACATTTGCAATTCGGTATATTCTTTATTTTTCCTGTTGATTGCAGAGCAGTATGATGTTAAAGTTTCGGTAAATGACATTATTATCAAAGTTGTGGCAGCTGCTCTCAGAAATGTTCCACAAGCAAATGGTAAGTAATTCTCTCTTATTGTTCCATCCATTGTTATATTTGCCAATAGCTGTCTTTCAATGTGTTACTCTTGACTCAGTTCATTCTTTAGTGTCCGTAGTCCTGCCATTGCTCCTTATAAGCCTATTCATGGAACTGAAATAGTCTCCATAGTAGTTTAATTTTGAAATCCGGTTTCTGTTATGGCAGCATACTGGGACGTTGAAAAGGGTGAAGTTGTTTTATGTGATTCTGTTGACATATCTATCGCGGTTGCCACTGAGAAGGTAATGGATAGCATTTAAACTGTTAGTATTATTTTACAAACCACTCAAACCTCGTGTGTCTACAGGGCTTGATGACTCCAATAATAAGAAATGCTGATCATAAGACAATATCTGCCATCTCGTCTGAGGTAATTTATAGAGTCATCTATATAGGTTTCTGGATAATTTCTGTGTTGGGATGTCTTATCTTGTTTGTGTTGAATTTAATCAGTCATATTCATTCTAGATGAATATGACGTTTTTGGAACCATGTAGGGTTGTGTTAGGCCTGCGACAGCCAACATAAAACCGTGTCGCATCTTAATGCATGGACATGACGTCTTTGTTCCATATAGCCGACCCCACCAAGTGGCAAAAGGCTTAGCTGATGATGATTCATTCTAGATGAACTGAAAATTTGGAAAGAGAATTCCTTTATTTACTTCTTGAAAATATTCAATGATTTGTTGATTTTTCAGGTCAAGGAACTAGCAGCAAAAGCACGTGATGGCAAGTTGAAGCCACAAGAATTCCAAGGGGGGACTTTTAGGTGAGTTGACCTCATATATTGTTTGGCAGGCTTGGAAATTCCCCATTCATCCTTTTTTTAGGGAAAAAGAACATAATATTATAAAGTAATAACTCCGAGCTTTGTACAATGCAGCATTTCAAACCTAGGAATGTATCCTGTGGATAAATTCTGTGCTATTATAAACCCCCCACAGGTACTCGCTTTCACTACAAAATTTAATAACCTTATATACTGCTCACAATCTATATAAATTTCACTTAGTACAGGGGCCGAGTAGCCTTTGTGGATGTTCAAACTTAAAAATTGATTGTTTTTTCTATATGCTGCAGGCTTGCATTCTTGCTGTAGGGAGGGGCAACAAAGTTGTGGAACCAATTATTGGAACTGATGGTATGAGTTAATGAATGTTCTGTATGTCAGTTAATCTAAATTTTTATTCTGTTTTGACGTCTTTTATTATTCTTTGCTAGGAATTGAGAAGCCAGCAGTTGTCAATAAGTTGAACTTAACATTATCTGCTGATCATCGTGTTTTCGATGGACAAGTTGGAGGTATGTCTAATTAGGTTGCTATTAAATTAATTAGCTATTAGTTTAGTATAGTTAATCAATAATCTGATGGTTAAACTAGTTTTGTAAATGATTAGTGTACAAACAAAAGTTGGAACAATTCTTCACCATAATGCTCTAAATTGACTATTTCCCATTAAAAATTGACAATTGATCTGAAGAGACCTTGGGCTTGAACCTTGAAGCAATTGTACACTGTCTAAAGGGTGGCTCATGTGGTTTGATTCGATTTTGCAGGTGCATTTCTATCTGCTTTGAAATCAAACTTCAGTGATATAAGAAGGCTTCTCTTATAAATGACACAAACAAACTTTCATTATTGATTGATTGGACTTGTGACCAATCGATGTGGATGCAGAGCCTGGACCAAACTTGCATAGCATCCCCATTTTTTCTTATGTCCTTTACAATTTCATTTCCTCTCTAAAACGGTTTTTTTTTTTTTTTTTGGTGGTTGTGTCATATCATTCTCAGTTAAATAATATCTTGGGTCTAATTCCTGAGAATAATATAGGTTGAGGTTCTAACAATGAGAGGTTTCCAACCATTGAGGTTAGAGCATGTTGGAAATTTTGTTGAGTAAGCCAATTTGGTGATGTTCAATTTTGTATAAACAGCTATGTAAAAATGGCCATGAATAGAAACATTAGATGAATAAAGATCCCTTTCAGGTAATTTCTGGAATTTGGCTTGCAAATGGATTTTACCAAAGTAGTTGGATCGTAATTTAAGAATCGAATCGCAAAGCCAAATTTTGAATCGTGAATCATGAATCGTATCGAATCGTAAGATTCATAAAACATAATGTAATATTATAATATACATATCATATCATTAAAAAAAATAACATTTAACCTAAAAATTAAAAAAATCATCAAATATAAAAAAAGTAAATGACCAAATATGGAAAGTTTTATTAATAATTTAATATTAATTTTTCTTTCCAACTTTGAAATAATTAAAATGCCCAATTTGGTACTTTATTATTATTATTATTATTATTATTATTACTATTATTATTGTTATTGTTGTTGTTTGCATTATTTATTGTTATTATTTGTTTGTTATTGGGCTGGTCCACTAACAGATCAATTCGAGCCTACCCATTAGATACCCATACCATTCCTCCAATCCTATCTCTAATTCCTTTGAGATTATCATCTACCCCTTCTGCCGCATTGGTGTTGTTCCCTCCTCTTCAAAGATATGACCATAAGCTATATTGAAGATTATCTGAAAGTTCAGTCATTTACTGAAAGCACATGAAAGGAACTAGTTTGTTTTTGTTGTTTCATTTCCACAGTGCTAATCTTGTTTCAAAATGGATAAGGATATAGATAAAGAATGGGGATTGGTGCATGATTTCCATTGAACTATTGAAGCAACTCGAAGGAAACCACTGATCTTCATCTCTAAACGCCATTGTTGATGCCAATAGTCTTCTTCTACTTCTTCTTTGAATCGTAACTCCATACGATTCCGAACCGTATCGTACGATTCACAACTTGAATCGTTCGATTCCAACACTTATCCGATTCACGTCACTGATTTGAATCGTCAGCTCTCTGACTCGTATCGAATCGCACGATTCACGATTCGAAATCGTGCGATTCGACTACCTTGGATTTTACCACCAGTGGCCAGAAACTTTATATGAGATTCATGAAGAGACAAGATTAAACCTGTGCTTGAAAATTATAGCATTATTACTTTAAAATAAAATTCACGAAACTATTAAGTATTAACACAATCCCTTAGTATATTAATCATATTACTTTTACATTAAAAATTGGTAACTAAATAACTCAATTGTATAAAATCATATCATACATGTATAATGTATTTATAGTTTTATACACATAATTTGGTAATTGGCTTTTAATATATACATAACATTTTCTATTAGTCTATAATACAATTTTAATTAAAATAATTATAGATTTGACACGATCAATAAATATGAAATAACTTAAAAAAACAGACTATTAATTTTTAAAATATTATTATTTGCTAAAACAATTTATGCAGTTCATCAGACAAGGCAACATGTGTCAGCTTGATTCCCAAAATTGTTCTTCAACCCCACTAAAATGATTCAAACCCCGTTTCGATCTCTCACCAACGCCACCAAGATCCTTCTTCCAACCCCTTCTTCTTCATCATCTTCATCTTCTTCTTCTTCCCTTAGATTCTCGTCCACTGCATTCTCCTTCAGAGAGCTTTCTCTCTCCTCGGTTTCTCCGAAACACAAAGGTGCGTTTTTTTCAACTCTGAAATCGTCAATGGTGGATACCCAGAAGAACGACCCGGCTGTCGAGGTCTTCGAAAAAGAGGAGCTTGCAGTGGCTCTGGCCAAATACGTCGCTGATCTCTCCAACAAATTCACCACCGAAAGAGGCGCTTTCACTGTTTGCTTCTCTGGTGGCTCTCTCATCAATTATCTCAGGTTAGCTCTCAAGTTCCAATTCTGATGCAGACCCAACATACAAAATGGAATCAATTTCGTTTATTTTGATGATTCTGTTGTGTATTTGTGGGATTAAAGAATTTCTCATTTTGGGGTTTAGGAAATTGCTGGAACCACCTTATGTTGATTCTCTTGAATGGTCAAAGTGGCATGCGTTTTGGGTGGATGAGAGAGTAGTGCCATTGACTCATGAAGACAGTAACTACAAGCTTGCTAATGATGGCTTACTATCCAAGGTATATCCAAGATTCATTCATCTTTTATTTAGCTTCAACATGTTTGTATGTATATTGGTGTATTTTGCTGTGAGAAAGTTGAAAAAGGAAAAAGGAGATTAGTTCAATTATGTGTCTACTCAAGCTGAAACCAATGTTTAATATGTTCATGTGTGAGGATAGTAGCCTGTTTGGAATTGGTTAGAACATAGTGTATGTATGGATCAGGCGAACGTACTGGATCGCAATGGATCGCTTCGTTGCATAGTGCCCAAGACTCATAAAATGTTGCATTAGAGAGACAGATCCTTATCAGTTTTGATTTTCATTTATATGCTACTTTCCTAGTCTCTTTTTATGTGTTGTCATTTTTTTTATCATTGATCCAAGGATAGACCAAAATGTGATAGTAACTGGAATTAGTGTGTTTATTATAGTCTTGTTTAAAATGACTGCATGAACAATGTTCTATCAATTTGACCTGTTGGTGCTTCCATCATGGCTATCTTGGCAGGTGCCGATTCCTCCTGGCAATGTTCATGTAATCAACGATACCCTGTCGGCTGAGGGAGCAGCTGATGATTACGAGGCGCGTCTCAGAGAGTTGGTCAAGAACGGTGTGATAGCTTCATCATCAGTCACTGGATTCCCCAAATTCGATCTCATGCTGCTTGGTATGGGTCCAGATGGCCATATAGCATCTTTGTTTCCAGGGCATCCTCTTGTTCAGGAGAATAAAAGATGGGTTACCTTCATCAAGGACTCCCCAAAACCGCCCCCGCAGCGTATAACTTTCACTTTTCCAGTGATCAATTCCTCTGCTTACGCCGCATTTGTGGTGACTGGTGCTGGAAAAGCGGATGCAGTTCACTCTGCGCTGAAGGGATCTCAAAATTCTCCTAAGCTTCCTGCTGGAATGGTTTCACCTGAAGGAGAGTTGAAATGGTTCTTAGACAAGGGTGCAGCCTCGAAGCTGTAGATCCTGTATCTAAGCATTGTTGATTGTCTGTTGTTCTTATGTATTTGGCCTTTGAAGTTGATCAATGTTTTCACATTAACATAAACAGAATGAGAGTTTTTTCTCTCTTAATAATAACAGAGACATTGATTTGAAGCTTGGAGCTCTTAGCAAATAATAATGGAGGCCCTAAACAGAGAAAGCTTCCTGTTAATTACATCCTTTGAGGAAGCGAATTGTAGAATGGTAGTATGAAGAATGTTGTAAAACTAATCCAAAAATATTGAGGAAGCAATTAATTCAAAGCTTTTGCATAGCATCCTCATTTTGTTCTTCGGCCTTAACGATTGTATCTCCTCATCTGAAACAGTTTTTGGTGATTGTGCCATATCATTCTCTGTTAAATAATAATAGGGTAAGTATCGTATATGTTGATAACGTTTGCGAAAAGTTTCAACAATATCTCTAACGTTTAATTTAATTAAATTTTGCCCCAAATTGTTGATAATTTTACCTCCAACATTTTCAATTTGTCAACGATTAGGGGTAAAATTAAACCAGTAAAATTAAAATCAATAAAAAACGTTAAGGATAAAATTGAATTAAATTAAACGATAGTAATATTTTTGAAACTTTTCATAAATGTTTGGGACATAAACCATACTTTACTTTAGATAATATATTGGGTCTAATTCCTGAGAATAATACAGGTTGAAGTTCAAACAATGAGAGGTTTTCCAATAGTAAGATTTAGATAAATAAAGATTCCTTGGCTTTGTTTTGATAAAAATAACATTTTTGCATTATCCTTATAAGCATTATAGTTCAAAATTGCTTTTGCTTGGAAAACACAACAATACAAAAAGGTCTCTCTACTTTCTCTCCCATTGTTTAAAGGAAAAGAAAACACAAAACATAACAAAGAAGGTTTGGATAACATGTCTCAATTCAACAAAATGAGTGTGGCCACATTCAGTAACATGAACATGCACCACTTTTGTGTATCTCTTTTGATAGTAATGAAACAAAGGAAAATGATACAAGGGATTATTCTACAGAGATCTCAGATCTGATTAATCTTCAAGCTCAATAATTTTCACAACTGATGAGTCACCAACCTTCTGGCAAACAACGACTCGGTCATGCGGCTTTATAATGCCGAAGGCCTTGCCATGGTCTAAAGCAACCTTCAAAATTGATTCATTTGCTCCACTTTTAGATTCAGCCTACAAATAGGTGACAAAATCAATCAGTTTACAACACTAAAGCGCGATACAAAATCATCCACGGCAAGTTTTTTACAGTTAAATAATTCTTACTGGATGTCGTGGATCGGCCAGCATAGGGAAAAGGCCTCTGATGATGAGTGATTGCCTTGCCTGCCACAGGATCATAACAGTTAATGCAATGTCAATGCAATCTTTAGTTTCAAAAGTTAATAAAAGTTATGTACCTCGAAAGCACCCGTGAACGTCCAACGGAGTTGATCTGTTTTAAGCTGAGGAATAACAACAGATATCACAGGCATAGTAGGCCTATACTTGGCAAGCAACCTGCATAAATACCAACAGATAACTTCAATAATAATGTCTTCAAGAAATGAAGCTTGCAAAAAAATAAAATAATAACTCAAAAAAGATTATTGAAAGAAAGAATTCAACAGATACAAAATTTTCACGTTAACTTAAGTGGAATGAGATTTTTTTTTTCCTCTCTTAATAATAACGAGGCAACGTATAGAAGGGGATAAAATAAAACCTTGCAGCTCTTCCAGATGATGTGAAGCAAATAATGGCGGAGGCTCTAACCTTGATGGCTGCTCGAACCTGTGTATTTCGGCCAAAAAAGAAAAAAAGAGAAAACTTCCTGTTACTTGCATCCTTTGAGTAAGTGAATTGCAGAATGGTAGTGTGAAAATTTAGTAAAAGTAATCCAAAAATATTCAGTGATACTAAGAAAAGTACCGCAGAGGAAGCAATTGATTCCATGTGGCTCATCGGCTCTCCAACATGTTTGACAGTCTTCTTGAAAAACAAATCTTGATTAAAAACTTTCTCAGCCTGCATATAGCATTGTAATTGTTATCATTAATTTCACTTAATGTTTCTCCTTTCTTCTTAAAAAAAAAGAGATTGAAACATTATATAATTAAGCATCAGCTAAAGCATATATCAACGATTTAGCAGAAGAAATTAGATGATAGAAGCACTTAAGCCAAGGAACTGAATGTACAAAATGTAAGAGTGTGACATGATCTTGCTTCAAAGTAATGTTTCAAACCTACCTCAGCACAAATTTTCCCGACAATAGAAATGGTCTCTACAGGGTATAATCCCCTCAAAGTCTCTGCCCCAAGGAGAATAGCATCACTGCCTGCAATGGAAAAATGAAGAGCAAATATCTATTTAGAATGAAAGTAACATGACATAACTGTGCAAAATCCTGGTGCCATCAATATCAAACTAAATAATCTAAAGAATTTACCAAATAATCCAAAGATGCTTAAAGTAAGAAAAAGAATTTACCATCCAACACTGCATTGGCAACATCAGTTGCTTCAGCCCGAGTAGGTCTTAGATTATCGGTCATAGTGTCAACGACGCGAGTAACAACAACTGGCTTTCCGGCCATGTTACACTTGTAAATAGCAGCTTTTTGAAATAAAAACACCTGCCAGAACCACATAGATAAATTATTAAGATTCTAGTAACACAATCAAACTAACATGCTGAAAGGTAAATCACTTGTTTTTCTTTTCCTTTTCTCTTTTTAGAAGTAAAAACTTGCCTTCTCAGGTGGGAGATCGATTCCTAGATTTCCACGTGAAAGGATGATACCATCTGCTTCACTTAGTATCTCATCAAAATGATTCAATCCCTAAGAAAGATAAAAAAAAACAGAAGCAAGATGCAGTAAAAATCACAATCAAGGACACTCACCCAAATGATCTTTAACTACAGCATTTTTGTGTAATAAAAGTGGAAACTAGAGAGTACTTTTTTCCAAAGCATATAGAAGTTCTTACCTCTATATTTTCAATCTTTGCATAAATCTGTGTCTGCTTGAGGTCCCCTAATTTAGAGAGAAACTCGCGGGCCTACAGAATGAAAGAAAAAAATGCATGAATTTGTTTACTATTTCAAAAGTTCACAAAATCTAGGCAACACGAGAAGAATTTAGAAGTGAACAGTTATATATAATCTATCATGAACAACACTTACATGGCGAACATCTTCTACATGCCGAGTATACAATGAAAGGAAATCAATATTGTTTCTAACACCCCATGTGCTAATTACCTGAATTATCAAGTGAAATATCACGTTACGTGAACATAACAACATTGTATTCACTGGTTGTGACAATAAAAGATACTTGGATTTCCAAATAATAATATACTAACAGAAAACAAGACATTTTTATACACAAAATTAAGAATTTCCAAGCATTTACTAAGCAAGGTATAAATTCAGTGGGGAAGTATAATTCAATTCTTCCCATTAAAAAAGAAAAAAAGAATTGAACGATTCATTCTCAAGCAAAGAGGCAACACAGCCACATTACACAAAGCTCTTGTAGTTACCTCCTTATCCTTATCAGTAAGTGTAGGAAGGTCAATCCGAATCTGAGAAACATGTAATGTATATAGTGATCCAGAAAGTGTAGCTGAATTTTTTATAAGACAAGTGACATCGTCGCCATTCACCTCACTGACCTGCATTTTGATTTCAATTACTATTTCAGTTAACTGCAAAAGAAAGGAGGGGTGCGGGTGAAGAAAGTTAACCCGAGAATGCAGTTGCATTACCTCCAGCCATACAGAAGTTGTTTCACTTCCAGTAAACAAGTACTTTCCAATAAAAATAGTATCACCCTTCTTCACAGCCTGCAAGTTATTGAATTCAAATCCAGTAAACAAGTTATGACAATGCAGAGAAATGAGTGAACTGAACCGACTTATTGATGAGAAAAACATTGCAAGATAGCATTAAACATTCATGACAAGGAAAAAGGTATGCTGACCTTTGATAGTTCACTAAAATTTACTGGCAAGAGATTCGGTGTAGCTTCTTTGCTTTGATCTGGAGTTAACACAACTAATGTATCTGCTTCGAGGGAAATCGGGCGATCAGTTCTATTCACAACTTGTACTTCTGGACCGACGGTATCTAGCATAATCTGGAATTGGACAGAAAAATAATCACACTTCAGAAGGTATTTGTACACAGAAAATATCAAATTAAGAATGCAAACTATGATAATAAAATTAAATGAATAAACAGAAAATGTATAACATGCTTACTGCACAGAGTTTCTTGGTAGTTTTGATAGCAGCCCTCAAGTTTTCCAATGTCTCTTGGTGGTATTCTGGATCGCCCCACGAGAAATCAAACCTTGCCACTAGTACATGGTAACAAAAGAATGTTGAGATGACAGAAGCAGCTATTCCAAACAACAAAGGAGGATTCTAAGTTTTTTAACAACATAGCATCAAAAGATAACAAGTAGCCAAAAATCCCCATCTTAGTGTTCTTTTTCAATAGCTAAGAATCAATCAGGACAATTTGACAAACAAATAAATTTATCTACAATCAATTTTTTAAACAAATATTCAAATTTCAAAGGTTTCAACAGGAGCATACCAGACATTCCGGCTTCAAGGCAACGCGAAATAGTCTCGACCGAACGAGACTTTGGACCGAGTGTGCCAACAATCTTAGTCATAGCTGGAAAGAAACTCTGCATAATGCATTTCAATTTTCAAACACATAAACCGAAATGAAATTGTGAACATGGAAAATGTGGATAACTAAACTCTACTAAATCTAAAAAATCTGCTTTACTTCAACCCTTCTACCCAAAATGAACACAAAAAACAATGAAATAGCACATTCCTTGGACTCCAAAATCCAAATAAGATTTATTAATCAAATTCTAACTGAACCTATGATACCAAGAAAGACATCATTAGGCAGGGGTAAAATCGTCTTAAAATTTAATCCTAGACATTTATATTGATCTGCAAATTTGCAAAATTCCTTAGCAGAGAAAAGCGGTAAAGAAGAACCCTCAATGCACACAACATGATGAAACTCCAGAAAATGTAAAAACTTGCTTTCTCAAAATCACAGTGCTTAAAAGAAGATCAGATCACAAAACCATCACAACAACCCATATTAGCCTTGAAACCCAACACCACACACATACATATGAAAAGTAAAAAGAAAAAAGAAAAAAAAAACATAGATTTCAGCTTGATCTGCCAGATTCATTAGGATCAAGCAAGCAAAAAGAGCAAAACTAGAAGAATCATTCCAAAGTCCAAGCAAGTACACACAACAGCAGGGTCAACAAAAGTTGACTCATTTTCAACAACATCAAAATTCCCAAGTGCTTACACCTTACAACAAACACAATAACATCATCAAAACCAACACATAAACACAAACACTTGAATCAAATACATAAAGCCAAAAAAATAAAGAGAAAGTTAGTTACAGGCTTAGATGGCTCAAGGATGGATGCCATCCTTATAGGTTCTTCAAGAAGCAAAGGGCTTGACTGCATTTTCTTGATCAACAAACACACAATGATCACAGCACAGAGAGAGAGAGAGAGAGAATTGGAATGAATGAATGAATGAAGGAGTAAAGTGAGTGAGTGAGTGTGTTAAGAAGGGTAGGTTGAATGAGTGAACAAAAATAAGTAGTTGTGTTTGAAGTGAAAGAAGGGAAGCGGCAATGGCAACAATGTTATATATGATTGCACCACGCGTCCATTTCACTCTGTAAAATTCAATTCAACGTTTGGAAAATGAAACCAATGAAACAAGGGACAGGAAACTGAACTGAAAACGAAAGAATACAATGGATTACATAAGAATTTAATTCTGTCAATGTCTATATTGTAAGAAAAACTATTTATTTATTTTATTTTAATAAATGATACTTATTTATATTGTATTGACCTTGACGATATATTTTATAGTTTTTATCCAAGGTCATTAATTACTCGGTTGTGATTATTTCGGTTTTATTATATCATATAAAATATAATAAAAATATGTTATTTCAAATAATTATTTTACATGATAATTATGAAAAAATACTTTTATATGGATATATAATTTTTTCTCTAATGGTATATAATATGTAATTAAATATATATACAAAATTATTGTAATATTATTAAAACAATAATTTGAGTTAATCTAGTATTTAATTTACTAATCCATTTAATTAAGTATTCGGAGCGTCAACTCATTGCCTAATACAACAAACTCTAAAAAATAATAATATCGTGAAGTTATTAATAGACGTTATTATAATTTAAAAGTTAGATTAGTATATAATTTTATTTCTGCCATATCCCCGGGAATTAAATAAATGTTTACTTTATTTAATTAAAATTAACTTGGATTGAATTTAGTAATTAATTCATTCGAATTAAATATGTCGTAAATAGTCGATAAATTGTAGTTCTTTTGGCATTATTTTTCTGTTATAAGAGTCTCAAATTCAGCCTCATTTTAGAAAAAAAAGTGCCTGGAATATATTACTAAAGCAATTCAAATCTTTGTTTAATTAGTAATTAATCATAGTATAGTAGCAATTAAGAAAATTATAGTGGGATGATGGGGGCAAGACATGAAATGGAATGTGGAATATAGAATATAGAATAGAATAGAAAAAGTGTCATTGATAAATGTGTTAGCACTTAGCACTTAGCTTTATCATTGTAATTGATGAGAGTAATGAGAGTATTACCAGTGGCGATGGTGTAACAGCACCTTGGTTTGTGGAGACAGAGGAAGAAGAGACGCACGCAAGGTGTTTGACATTTTGACCGACTCAACTAAACAAGCGGCAGCCACCGAAACTCAAAACCCAAACCAAAAAACAAAAACAGCTAGCGACTTGTAATACAAGGAAAGTGTGGGCCGCTTTATGGAAGAACCATTCCGTACTACAAATAATAGGGTCCCAAATAAATAATTAGGGTGGTTACATTTTAATTTTTGCTTCCTCATCTCTTGTCCTCTTCCATTTTAACCCCACCTTTCATAAAGAACAACGCATTGGATAGAAAAAAAAATTGGTAGTTATAATTTAATAGCTCGAAATAAGATATATTCTATTTACAAATTAAAATCAATTATAAAAAATCAGTTGCTATGTATTTATATATATTTTATATATTAAAAATATAAAATATATATTAAAAATGATGAAATTATATATGTATTAATGTATGAATATATGATGGGTGATTTTAATGTGTAAATAAAATTATTGTAAAAATAATTATAATTTTTTATTTTGATTTGATTTTTATGTATGAAGTGTTATTTAATTAAATATTATAAATATATTATTATAAATATTAAATTAAATTGATAACTTTAAATTATATTATAGTTATTGTTCCGAGGGACGTGTTAAATGAATAATGGAACGAATATGAAAGTTGGAAGGGAAATTTAGCATAATATATTAATATCAATATTATTCAAATGAGAAGTTAATTGAATTTCCCTGATGTTCAGTATACATCAGTAATCTTATACATATAGCCTGTATCCATGGCAATTAACAGAAGTGTATTTTTTTTTAATGGTAGATTGGACAATAGTCTGAATCCTAAGCATTCACAAACTCACGCACACCACACACAATTAACAGAAGTGTCATCTCAAGGGTAGAGGAAAATATTTTTGGGGCTTTCTTTTTGGGCTTTGAAGAATGTTTTTTATGAAATGCATTGGAGGCCTAGCTAATTGTCAAATGGGCCTCTCTCATCTAGGCCTTGGTATGAATAGTTACCTATCATGGATTCAATTAAAATTTCAGCTGGTTTGGTGAGATAAATTTTTAGCTTTTGAAAGTAATTTATAAAAATTGTTTTTTGTTTTTTCTCAAACAACGCAAAATTAATTTATAAAAAGTAATTTATCAAAAGTAATTTATAAAGTACTTCACAGACAACGCAAAATTAAAGCTAATAATTGTTTTTTGTTTTTTCTCTCCGTAGAAGCTTCTCTTTTGAACTGTGACGACCACCATGAGAGGTGGATTTGTCCGTGGAGGACACTCCAGAGCACATGAGCCACGAGAACAAAGAGCCCCAGATAGAGAGGAGGCCAACAGAATCGGTAAGAAGGTAAGAGTGGGTGCTGACGGGAAGGAGTTCTCGGGAGAGGTGTCTCTTATCCCAAGAGAAGAGGAATGGATGGTGGAGAAAGATGAGCCACAGAAGCAACTTGTTAAGCCAAACAGATCTTTTGTGGAAGCTGTTAAAGGAGGCACTAACCCAGTTCAAATGTGGATATGGAGGAGGATGATAGTTTCTCTTCATCGGAGGATGGAAGTGAGGAGGAGGAAGATATGGTAGATGAAACAAGTGATGATCAGGCTGATAAGAGATATGAGAGCCATATCCCTGATTTCAGAGTTGAGAAGGTGAAAGGCATCTACAATTTTGTCTTTAACGAGGCTGCAAAGAAGAAAATCAGGGAGCCATGGTGGGACACACTAATTGTTAAGTTGCTAGGAAGAAGTATATCCCTCCCAGTGCTACGCCGGAGATTGGAAGCGATGTGGAGGAGGCAGGGAAGTATAGAAGTTGTTGATATTGGAAATGAGTTTTTTATTGTTAAGTTCTTTTCCCAAGAAGATTTGGATTTTGCTTTAACGGGAGGGCCGTGGAGAATCTTTGATCACTACTTAGCAGTGAGATTCTGGAAACCAAATTTCAACCCAATGGAGGCAACGAATGACAGTATAGCAGCTTGGGTTCGTCTCCCTGGTTTGGCCATTGAGTAATATGGAGAAGCTTTTTTGAAACGAGTTGGTAATGTGATAGGCATTACTCGGAGGGTGGATACCAACACAGTTGATAAGTTTAGAGGGAAATTTGGTCACCTGTGTGTGGAGATTGACCTATCTCAGCTGTTGGTAGCTCAGTACTCCATTGATGGTGAGGTGCACAACGTTGAATATGAGGGTCTCTACAATATTTACTTTGCTTGTGGTATAGTGAGCCATGAGAAAGCCAGCTGTCCAAAGAAAGTTAAGGTGATGGAGCAGCCAAACTCCGATGCCAACACAACGGAGAAGGTGGTGGAGGTTAGCGTTGGTGAACATGGAGGGAAGGAGGGCAACAAGGAAGGTGAAGAGATTACAGCTAAAGAAAATGGCAAAAAAGTCATTACCGAAGAAGAAAATTCCTTTGGACCTTGGATGATTGTTCAGAATAGTACGCGTGGCAGGAAAAAAGGAATTACAATTGGTGGAGAGAATGGGACGTAAGAATGTGCAGACGGAGACGGGTACAAGGTTTCACATTCTGCAGAGTACGGAAGGCGCAGAAATCCTTGATGCTAATAACGAGGCAATTCCCAATCATAGGGAATCAGAGATTGTCAACAATGAAAGATCCAATCCCTTGAACCACAACCTAGCTACCCCTAATCGAAACCTTTCTAAACAGCCCACTCATCAGCCCAAAACCAAGACCTTGTCTCGCCCCCAAAACAGACCTTTCAACCTGAGCCCACAAAAAAGCCGTCCCAACCCAAGCCCAACAATTAGAACATCCAACACTAGCCCACAAAACAGACCCACACCTTTGATTCCCAATAAAGCAGCTCAACCCCCTTAGCCCACTTCGGTCACAGCCCAAGGAAACACATCTCACAATGCCATTACCGTGATCCAAACCCCACCTCAGCTGATTCCCCCTTCTTCCTCTCCTCTCCAACCAACCCAGCAACCCCTTCTGAACCCCACCCCACCCACCCACCCAAACCAACCCCGATTTAAACTTTATGGAGGATGAGGTGGTGTAGGAAACAGCAATGACGAATGTGGAGATGGGTGACAGGGATGACCTTGACCCTAAACCACCTGACCTACACTCCATAGATACGGCGATTATGGAAGAAGCAATGAGGCAGTATGAGGAAAGGATAGCCGACATGGCAAAGAGAGGTGAAGCCTCGAGTCGAATGGAAGAAGACAAAGCAGAAGAGGTTCTAGCCCTTGCAGAGGGCGGCAACTATTAGTCCTTGTTTGTGGATGGTTAGGCTATTTTTTCCCCTTTTCTGTTTAATGATTATTCTTACCTGGAACTGTAGAGGGGCAGCTAGTAGTGCTTTTAGTCGCAACCTGAAAGATATTACTAATCTGGATAAACTGGATGTAGTGATTCTCTTGGAAACGAGATGTAGTGGTGATGTGGCTGATAGAGCTATCAGGTCCTTTGGGTATACTCTTTTTCACAGGGAAGAGGCTGTTGGTTTTAGCGGGGGCATCTGGATTATGTGGAGGGATCCGGATCTCAAATTAACCATAATTCATTCTTGCACCCAAGTTGTTCATATGAAAGTTGACAATGGGAATGATAAGGAATGGATCCTCTCAGCAATTTATGCCAGTCCTCAAGAGAATAGAAGAAGAGAGCTCTGGAATGAGGTGAAAACTTTTGGGGACTTTGTTAATTGTGATTGGATAATATTTGGAGACTTCAACGAGATAGCAGAGCCAACGGAAAAGCAAGGAGGGGCTAGAACGGATACTAATGCCTGTAGACGCTTCAGGAACTGGATAAATTTTTGCTCCCTCATTGACTTAGGAGCGATTGGTGCCAAATTTACTTGGAGGGGCCCAAAATGGGAGAATCTAGATAGGGTTCTTAAGAGATTGGATATAGTTCTGGCAAATGCTGATTGGAGAATCCACTACCCAGAAGCCAGAGTTGAGGTCCTTCCTAGAGTCCACTCGGATCACCATCCTTTACTGATAAAGATGAAGCCTGGAGATCAAAGCTTCACTGATAAACCCTTCAGGTATGAGATGATGTGGGGAATGCATCCTAATTTTAGAGATCTAATTAGATGCAAATGGAATTATCAGTACCACCAAGATAGGAATCTGAAAACCTTCTTTGATGACCTGATCAAGTGGAATAGAGACGTTTTCAGTCACATAGGGAGACATAAGAGAACCCTTTTAAGGTGCATAGATGAGATTCAGAAAGCTAATAGATATGGCAGGAGTGCGTTTCTTGTGGAGCTTGAAAAGAAACTTCAAAATGAGCTTCAGGACATTCTGGATAAGGAGGAGGCTATGTGGTTGAAGGTGATAGGAATACAAAGTACTACCACACCCGTACCATTATACGAAGGCAGAGAAACAAGATTTTTACCAACTAAGAAGAGGGGATGGAGAGTGGATCACGGAAGAAGGTGAGCTTAGGAAGTATGTGGTGGAGTTCTTTAAGCTCCTCTATACAGAAGAAGAACGCCCGCTGCAGGAGCATATGAATGATTGCTACTATATCCCTTTGGAAGAAAGTTTCAAAAGAGGTATTCAAGAGGTTCCTACTAAAGAGGAGATCAAAGCTGTTGTTTTTGGCATTGGGTCTTTAAAAGCCCCAGGTGCTGATGGCTACTCAGCAATCTTCTTCAAGGATAATTGGGACATTGTGGGAGAAACAATGGTCATGCTCATTCAAAACTGCTGGAATAATCCAGAGTTGATAAGAGAGATCAATGATACTTTCATTACTCTTATCCCCAAAGTGAAGATTCCGGAGGAAATTACCCAATTCAGACTCATCTCATTATGAAATGTTAGCTACAAGAGCATCTCCAAGTTGGTGGTTCAAAGGCTCAAGCCAATCCTCAATGACCGAATCTCTCCTTGTCAAGCCAGTTTTGTTCCAGGTCGTAAAATTCAAGACAACATCTTAATCGCCAAGGAAATCATGCATGACATGAGGAGAATGAAAGGAAGAAAGGGCTTTATGGCAATCAAAATTGATTTTGAGAAGACGTACGACCGACTGCGATGGAGCTTTATTGACGAGTGTCTGGTTGAATTTGGTATCCAAGGGAGACTAAAAGATATCATTATGGAGGGCATCACTTCAGTCTCCTATAACATTCTTTGGAACGTGGGAAAAACTGAGAAGTTCACACCTCAACGGGGAATAAGGCGGGGCGACCAATTTTTCCCTATATTTTCGTTATAGCTATGGATAAGCTGTCCCAATTCATCATGCAGTTTGAGAGGAAAGGAGAATAGCGCCCCTTCAGAGCGGGAAGACAACAACTTGAAATATCACATCTCCTTTTTGCTAATGATTTACTTTTATTTGCGGAAGCAACTGTGGAACAAATGCAGAAGATCCAAAATTGTCTGAGAATTTTTTGTATGAACTCGGGTCTTAAGGTGAGTCTCAGCAAAACCTCAGTCATCTTTTCTAATAATGTCAAACGAGTAGATAGAAAAGACATCCTCAATGAGTGCAATTACCAAGAGCAGCCTCACTTGGGAAAGTATTTGGGCGTCTTGATTACAAACCACCGAGCTGGGAAAGAGAACTTCAAGAATGTTGTTGATCGAGTTCAAGGAAAATTGAAAGGGTGGAAAGCGAATTGTCTGTCGCTGGCGGGCAGAATAACGTTGGCATCCTCTGTCTTGAAATTGATGGGATAACTGATGGAATAACTGCCAGGAAAACGGATTCTTCTCTATGGAAGGAGCTGGTGAAGTTATGGCCCTTTATGTAGGAGAATTGTAATGTGGAGATTGGAAGTGGAACTACAACGACTTTCTGGTTTGACAGATGGGTACATGGTGAAAAGAGCCTCTACAGAAATGCAACTACCACTATTCCCTTTGAACTATTAGGGGATAAAGTGGCTGATTTTGGAACAGATGATGGTCAATGGAACTTTCGAAAGTTGAATCAATTCCTGCCAAACCACATTGTTGAGAAAATTAGAACTATTCCCCCCCCCCCCAAAGCGTGACACAAAAGACACTCCTAAGTGGAAACATAATCCTAGTGGAGAATTCTCTGTTTCATCTGCTTATAAAATCCTTGTGGGAGCTCACAACTCGAGGGATCATCCCTTATGGAAAGCTATATGGTCCTGGAAAGGAATTAAAAGGATCAAAATCTTTATTTGGAGGATTGCTCATGCAGACAGAAAAGCAAGAATGTTAAGGGCTAGCCCAAACTGCCACATCTGCACAAACCACAGAGAAACTCTTATGCATGCATTGAGAGACTATCCCAGAGCTGCTGGTGTTTGGAATAGATTGTTGAACCCTGCAGTTGCGATGCTCTTCTACACCCTTGAGGCTGAAGAGTGGATTCTCTTTAACTTAAAGAATGATTTAGGCAGAACCTCCAATCATAGGTGGATAGACATTTTCATGATCTCCTACTGGTGGATATGGAATTGGAGAAATAAGGAGGTTTTTGAGCCGCCTTTCTGCAAACCCTCGGATTGCACCATACCAATTCTGAACTATAAGGCCAATATGCAACAAGCAATGCAAAAGTGAAATATCTATACTGAGGTTATGCTGAGACAGAAGTGGGAAGCTCCTCCTAGAGGATGGATGAAGCTAAACACTGATGGAACTGTTTATAGTCACAAGAAATTGGCTGGTTGTGGCGGATTGATTCGAACTCATGAAAGGGATTGGATAGGAGGTTATACTGCCAAAATTGGAAATTATGAAATCTTTCAAGCAGAGCTTTAGGGAATCTACTATGGTTTACAGATGGCTTGGGATTTGGGGATGAGAAGGGTAATTGTTGGATCAGATTCTTTAGAAGCAGTTAAGGAACTGATTACGGAGGACCACCCTCACAGTTTCAACGCTTTGGTAAGGGACATAAGGTCCTTTAAGAATAGACCCTGGGAAGTGAGGTTTCCAACATGTTAATAGAGAAGGGAACAAGAGTGCAGATTGGTTAGCTAAGAAGAGCCTCACCAGTACCTCTGGCTTCCGTTTTGTTGATAATCCTCCGTCAGAGCTGCAACAGATTTTACTTGAAGACTCTCCGGATCTGAGGATCTTTAGTTTTGTTTTGGTTTTTTCTCTCTTTTAGGGCTTAGCCCCTCATGCTAACCAAAAAAAAATTATTTTTTAAAAAATAGCTTTTAGTCCATATATTTGGTAAAATTAAAAAAATATCTTATAATAAACACAAATAACAACAATAGGTTTTTTTGTAAAATAATTTTTAAAATTATAATAAATAGATTATATTAAATTTTTTAATTTTAATAAATATAAATTATTTTTTAAAAACTGTTTCTTTATGTACTTTTAAAAATACTTTAAATTTTAAAAATTGTAAACACAAACATATCATTTTTTTATTTATCAAATATAAAATGATGTGTTTGTGCTTTTTTAAAAACTTTACCAAATTTAAACCATTGAGAGCTAAATGGACTAAAAGTCTGTTCATGGATCGGGTCAGATCCGCAGACCCGCGGTGATTATCCGCAATCCGATCCGGAAAATACAGATCTGATCCGATCCGCACAGAGGTCGGATCGGATAGGATCCGATCTATAGTGCTTGAGGATCGGATAGCGGATTTGTCTCAGACATTCGCGTATCCGATCCGCGTATCCGCACAAATATATTAATAAAGAAATAAAAATTAAAAAATATATATATAACTTATATGAAAATTGAAGAAACCCTAATCTACATCATTCTAACACTGCTGCCGTTCTCTACTTCTCTCTCAAACTCTCATTCTCTCTCACTCACTTCAACAGACGACCCACACCTGACACCACACACCACCTCCACCAACCACCACCGTCCCCCACCAAGCCACCACCACCCATAAACACGATACACCGTCTCCACTCTCCACGAGTCCACACCTCCACGGACCACGACTCTACCAACTCTGAAACGGCCAAACCACCACAAACAGTGAAGCACGAACACCGTCTCGTCAGGAGGATCGTTGGCGCCGCCTCGTCATATCCACTCATCACCACCCCTCGTCGGCTCGTCTGTCAACAGATCGACGCCGCCTCGTCCTTTCCAGTCGTCGCCGCCTCGTTCTGCTCATCGCCGACCGTCATCCCGACTGCTGCGCCTCGTCCTTTCCAATTGCCGCCTTCCTGTGACCGCCAGTAAGCCCCACCTTCTTCCGATTTAAAATCCTAAATCCTGTTCTGATTATTTTTCTGTTCTGATTATTTTTGGCTTTTTTTTCTGTTCTGATTAATTTATGGTTTGTATAGATAATCTGCTTGTTTATGGTTTTTATAGATTTTTTTTTTTGGTTTGTATAGATAATCATGTTCTGATTATTGTTGTTTTGTTCTAATTTTTTATTTTTTATGTTTGGTATTGTTAAGGAAGATAATATGTTAAAATGTTGTATTGCTGAATTTTAGGTTGTAGAATTATGTTGGTGTTGTGTTTGTATGTTTGATGAATAATGGCTTCAGAGTGTTTGTCTGAATTTTAGTATTACAGGTATTGAAATAGGGCTTCATGGCTCTCTTGAAGCTGGCAGGTTTTTTTTTTTTTTCAAACTCTTCATATTTGCGGATATATCCACAATTCGATCCGCAAGCTGCGAATAATATCCGCACTCGGATCGGATCGGATACGAAGGGCAAAAGTGCGGATATAGTATCCGATCCGATCCGATCAAAACTGTGCGGATCGGATCGAAAAAACGTCCATATCTGATCCGATCCGATCTGTACACCGCCTTAACTAAAAGAATTGATTCAAAAGATTGTGTTAATTTTTTTTAAGTGGAAAAAAAAATTATACTTTATATGATACTAAATAATTATGTGTTCTGGATAATTTTTACGTTGACTAATGGGTGATGAGAAAAGTAGGTCATACTTATAAGGCTATATTGGTAAAAGCACGTTATTCCGCGTAGCCACCACTTAATCATGATTGCGATGGAAATGAACTTTTAACTCACCACACCTAGAGAAATTTCATCTCAAAACATGTTAATATAGCAAATTTAACATTTGCACATTAATAAAATAATATTCAAATGTGATTGTGAATCCCTTCGTTGACTATAGGTCTATAATTAATAACTATTTCAGTATTTCTTCATAATAATTGAATTAAATGAACATCAGAATTTTTCAGGTTGGAAGTTTTTGCAATAAGAAGTAGTAGTGTACTACTACAAGTAGTATATGAAATCTTTGAAAATGTCTAAACATAATTAAATGCCCTTATAAAATATAAAATCATTATACTTTGAAGTGTTACAATGAGATATTGTATTATACAAAATGACATTTCTGTTGCTACTTGCTACATAATATAATTCAATATAAAATATAACAAAAACATAAATAATTTATTAAATGTATAATTATAGCTAACACTATTCAATCATCAACCTGTTTTCTTCTTTATTTTTGCTAGATATACACATAAACACATTGAAACACATAAATTTTTTCTACTTGAAGGAGTGATTAATTAAAATGTCTTTTATGTGTACACTAATATTAATTGTTTTTTCTTGATATTAAAATTTTATTTCTAATTAAAAAATATTAAAACTTAAAAGTTGACTATTTGTTTTTTTATTTTACTAGTATACGTAACATAAATAACAGTCAATTCTAAATTAAATTTCGTAATTCAAAATTACAAAAGAAAACTAAATTTAAAATTTTAATTAATAAATTTAATTATCTTTTTGTTTTTATATAAAAAAATTATTAAAAAAATAATATTTTTGATATTCTTTATTTTTTTTAAATATTAGATCTATAATTAAATTTATGAATTAGATATCATATCTCATCACAAAATTATGAAATAATACCGTGTGGGAGGGGTAATATACCAAAAAAACAAAATAAATAAATTGAAAAAAGAATAAATCAGAGAAGAAAATCAAATAAAAAAACAAAGCATACACACGTGGAAAAATATTTTAGATATGTTCTTAGTTTCTTTTTCGTTTTTTCTTTTTTTTTCTTCACTCACTTTCTCTCTCTCCTTTTCACTTTCTCTGCAATTTCTGCTTCCTTTCCTTTCACCACGGAGCTTCTTCCACCCACTTCCTTCTTCTTCTTCTTCTCTCAAAGTTTCCAACTTTCCACTGGTTAAGCTCTCTGAACTAGGATTCCAAGGAAGCTCCTTGTTCTTCTGATCGGTGAGTTTCTATGGCCATTCCTTTTATGATTCCATTGTAGTTCATGCTGTTTTTTCCACCTTTAATTCTACACTGTTTGCTCTATTTTCTCAACTTTATTTGTCTGTGTTATTATGTATGTTAGATTGTTAGGTAATCATTTTTAGTGGGTTGAGATTTGTGTGTTTTGTCCCCTAATATGTTGGTGAAATGATTGATTGGTATAAAGTGGATGCTTCTGTAGTAGCAACGAGAATGTTTAAAGAAGAAAATTTAAGGGAAAAAAAAGTTGTGATTTTTAACTATTTTTCATGGAGATTAATAATTGTTTTTTGGAATCTGGGTTTTGCTGAATTTCATGTGTATAATTATATGGGTATGAAAGTATATTCCTTTCAAATTTTGATTCTTGGTTGATTATTGTGGTAAATTAGGAACATTAGAATCTTCAGATATTTGATTTGTGTCATGTCACTCCTTTTTTCACCCCCTTAAGTATATATTCTTCATTAAGCTTTGCCATAAAAGCAAAGTTTATAGTCCCTTGTTTGATGCTAAATTAGGTGTTTCTGTTCATCTGAAAAGTAGAGTGTGGTTAGAAGAATGTTTTGACATTATTGAGAATTTTACCCTAAAATCCTTAATTCTTGTTTCCTAGTACTGGAATATTTGGTTATCTTGGTGAAGAGTTCATGCAAGGAATTAATAATTCTTTTTTTAAATCATATGCTTAGGCAAAATAGCAGAATTTAGCTAGTAAAAGTAAAGATCTATTTCATATTTTTCATGATTATTTTTCGCTGACGATTAATGATATTATAAACATATGTCATTTCATAAGTTATGAGAAAGAAGTGCAGTCTATAATTGCTTCCTTTGTTGTTCTAAGATTAGATTTTACACTGAGGCGCATACATTATTTGATGCAGATTGGAATTTAGCTAGTATCTGTATATATTTTTCGCCCATTTTAACGATTATATTTTGTGTTTTATTTGCTGAGTAGTACAGCGGTATGACACGGACTTGTGTTAAAGAGAATTAAGAGAGAACTTTTTTACCGTTCTTAGGTAAGCAATGGTTGCTGAATCATGGTTTAGAAGTTTATGGAAGACTCAACGGAAGGATGGTACTAGCTCTGAGAAGTCGGTGATTGGAGTATTAGCATTTGAAGTTGCGAGCTTGATGTCCAAGATTGTTAACTTGTGGCAGTCCTTGAGTGATAAACAGGTTGCCAGGTTGAGAGAGGAGATCACACATTCGGTCGGTATAAAAAGACTTGTTTCAGAAGATGAGAACTTGATCGTACGTTTAATCAGTTTAGAGATGCTTGAGAATATGGCACATGTGGCTGAGTCCGTTGCTAGGCTTGCGAAGAAATGCAGTGAACCGAGCTTGAAACGATTTGAAAATTCCTTTGATGAATTCATCACTCTTGGTGTTGATCCACTTAAATGGGAATTCACTAGCAAGAAAATGGAGAAAAAGGTAAAGAGGATGGAAAAGTTCATATCAACTAATGCAAGTCTGTACCAAGAGATGGAGATGCTCAATGATCTCGAGCAAAGTCTTAAGAGAATGAAGGCGTACGGCGAATCCGATGGTGCAGATGTAGTTGACTATCAGAAGAAGGTTGCATGGAAGAGGGTAGAGGTGAAGAACTTAAAAGATGATTCGCTTTGGAACCGGACATATGATTACACTGTACTGCTTTTGGCAAGATCCTTGTTCACAATATTCAGCAGAATCAACCTTGTATTCGGAGTTCAAGAGGTCATAGATGCTCGCAGAACTAAAAATTCGAGTAACCGGAATTCTGGTTACAGTTATGACAGTCAATCGGTCTCTGAACTATTGCAACCTTCGGTCCGCCCATCTGAGAATAATGTTTCTAGATTTGCTTCTGGACCTCTCGGCGCTTTTACTCTTAGATCAAGTCCAAGTGTTAGAGCAAAAATAACTAGTGTTTTTAGTTCCGGACCACTCGGCGACTCTTCCTCAAATTCAAGCTTAACTCAAGCGAGGTCTAGACGTTCCAAGCTTTTCTCAGGTCCTCTTGGAAAAAGTTCGAAAAAACCTGTTGCAGATAGTGGAACAAATAACAACAGCAGCATTTGGAAGATGCAAGGTCAGTCAACCACCATGAATGGGAAGGAAACTCACTTGAGACACGGTCGACTGACTCAAGTAGGGCCTTTCAAAGGATGTATGGCTCCTGATAGTTCTTCTGTAACTGACTGCCACTTGAACCTAAATGATGTTTCTTCGAGAACACCGAACGCCAAAGATGCTAATTCAAAGCAATCTCTCTTCAGTTCTTTATGCAGGCTAAAGCCGCCATCTGAATCCCTTGGTGCTGCTTCTTTAGCACTGCAGTATGCAAACATTATAGTCGTGATCGAGAAGCTAGCGGCTTCTCCATACATGATTGGCCTCGATGCAAGAGATGATCTGTACAACATGTTACCGAGACGCATAAGGGATTCTCTCAGGATCAAGCTAAAGCCTTATAGCAAGGGTATGAAGTCTGCTGTCTACGACGCAAGTCTAGCAGATGACTGGACCGAAGCAATCACAAGTATACTAGAATGGCTGGCACCGTTGGCTCACAACATGCTGAGATGGCAATCTGAGAGAAGTTACGAGCAGCATAGCTTCGTCTCGCGGATGAATGTGCTGCTGGTGCAAACCCTTTACTTTGCCAATCTAGAACAAACAGAAGCAATAATCACCGAGCTTCTCGTCGGTCTGAATTATGTCTCGAGATATGTCAGGGATCTCAATGCAAAAGCTTTGGCAGACTGTGGCAATAGTAGAGTAGGAAATAAATATGCTCAGCTGAATGGACAACCGATTTTCAGTTAGCTCGCCAATAATTTCCAACCGAAAAGTCGAGTTTAGACCGTCAAATTCGAATCAGATTTCCAGAGGCACCAACCAACCAAGCTTCTGCCATATCAAATCTCAACTTTGGTGAATCAAGTGCTAGGTGTGTTGTTCAAGAGATGATCACATCCACCATCATAATACCAGTGCTTGTGAGTTTTCATTTTAGAGGGGAAGGGAACTAAAGGAAGAGAATTAAGACTTTTCCTTCCCTTGTTTTCCCTCCGAAATCGAAACTCGCAAACACACCATTAAGATCAGAATGCAACTACTGGTGAGGAATGTTCTTAGCTTTTTAGATTTGTAGCAATATTTATTTGATGAGCTCCTAGCTGATTTAACTTTGGATCACTGGTCTCATCCATGAAAAGTTGGGTTAAGAGTACTTGCCTGCAGTTGAGAGTGTATATTTATGACCAGAAGATAAGTTGTATAATGTATAGTTTTGTCTGAGTTAGTCATTTCTAATGATATTACTGATAATAAATGTCATTATTGACCTAAGAATAATTTGGTTTTAGTCAAGTCAAATAGTCAACTCTAATAATTTGGTTTATTCGTGCTAGTATTTTATTTTTATTCTATCTTTCAATGGTGTTATAAAACGTATGAAATGGACAGATCTCAATTTTACTATTCAAAGTTGATCTTCATAAGGAAAAAAATGGAGAGTGGTGAGAAAAAGATAAACATATCTTCCATGATTTTACTAATGTGTTATTATTTTTTTAATTTGTTATTAACTTATTATTATTCACAATAATAATAATAATAATAATAATAATAATAATAATAATAATAATAATAATAATAAAGTAAAGAAGTGTGTCAGAAGTCAAGATACCTTTGTTGTATAGAAGACAATGATTCTCCAAATGATGAGCAATTAATTGGCTTTTACATACTTACATTACTGATTGTACATCAGACACGGATTCATTGAGCCATGTGAATTAATTTCTTAAATATTTTGACAAATTAGCCTACAATCAAAATACCCGTCTCTAATAACTTTTTTAATAAAATATGAACAATTATATTTTTATTTATTTTCCAAAAATAATATAATTCACAAAATAAAAATCTGCAAAATTCTCTACCTTTATTAACATGATTAAATATTAAAGTAACCATGCATTCATCTCAATAAAATAACTCTTATTTTTTTTTTTGTGACTCAAATTTTCTTGCTATACTTCATTATTTTTGTAATAATGTGGTCAAATTTTCAATGTTAAATTTAATTATTTCTTTGTTTAACACACGAATTTATTAGAGATAAAAATATATTGATAAATGCATGATTATGTATACATTTAGATTTATTCTAAATATTAACCATAAAAGGTTCCTATAGATAATCACAAAAAACTACACCAAATTCTACTCTCTAATTTTTTTAGAATATATATTCAAAATATAGTTATATTTATTTTGTTACTCATAAAAAAGGATTTTAATAAATAATATTAAAAAAATAATAAGAAATAAATATTTTTTTTATCACTCATTATTTTTCTAATTACGCTGATTTGTTCCTGTTAGGAGCATTTCTAATAAAAAGAATAAATTAAATGATGGGTTTGGTTGCGGACGCGGTGAAGAGAGTGACAAGCGGCTTGAACGTTTGGTAATACTTTTTAGTAACCCTTCTCTCCTTTCCTTCCTTCCTTTCTTTCTTTCTCTTTCTCTCTTTTCAACAAACAAACACAACCGATTTTCCTTCTCTCTCTCTCTCTCTCTCTCTCGCGTCACACACACACAACACAACAAATACTCTCCACTCTCGCCGGAATCGGACCTCCTTCGCCGCCTCCCTCGGCCGGCATGGACGTGCCGAAACACCGTTCCGGTCGATCAACGAACCTCAGGGACGCCAACGACTCCTCCAAGATGGAAGGCACCGGCAGCTG